>JAXDDW010000061.1:750000-775000 GCA_034670385.1 Hoplostethus mediterraneus
TCCTCCTCTATCATCAATTCCTGTATTTCAGAGCCAACGTTCATCGGCTCGTCGTTCGACCCGGTGGAGGGCAAACTCTATTTTTTCTTCAGTGAAGTTGGGAAAGAGTACAGCTTTGTAGATGAGCTCAGAGTCGCCCGGGTGGCCCAAGTCTGCAAGGTAACTCCAACTGCAACTCAGAGAAATGACTGACATCATTTGAGTACTGATTTAATGTGTTTCTCCGTCCAGTCCAACAATATTAATGGACAGCCTGCAACTAGCTGCACTGACATTTACATTTGACATTTTTCTCATTTCTGTTGCTCTTGTCCATTTACAATACGTGCAACAGCAGAATACTAGATCAACAAAAATTACAAGCAAATTTAAGGGATCAAAGGTCAGGGCCTTACTACCCTCGCTGTATTCCTGTAACTACAGAATCATTGCGTAAGAGTGATTGCAAGGAAAAGAAATAGAATAAGAGCTGGAGAGAGGCTGAGGGATTTGAACAGGATCTTCCTCTGCTGGCCTCATAGGATGATGTTGGCGGACAGAGAACGCTGCAGAAGCGATGGACATCCTTCGCCAAAGCTCCTCTCCTCTGCCAACATCAGAAACAATTCACCTTCAACGTCCTCCAAGACACATTCACCCTCCATCCACCAGATGGCGACAACAGCAAAGACACGCTGTTCTACGGCGTCTTCACGTCCCAGTGGTAGGAGGAAGAGAAACCAGCCGTCAGTTTATTCACCAAGTACAGTAATTGTACAGGAACTAGTCTTGGTGACTTTGGGACACAGTGACATGTTCCACGGCTCGGTGCAAATATATTTATACAGCACTTAAATGGTCCAGTAATTGGTCAGTAACAGTAATAATAACTGTATTGGTAATACTGTTTAGTGACAGTACTGTGTAGTTCTGTAGTGAGGAGATTCTCCAAGTGTCTAAAATGTCTTTATAAATATAAATGATGTATTTACTTTAGAATCATATAATCAGCATTAAATATTAGTAGTAGTAGAAGCAGTAGTAGTATTAGTAGTACCACTAGTAGTAGTAGTAGTAATAGTAGCAGTAGTACTACTAATACTAGTAGTAGTAACAGTAGTACGAGTAGTAATAGTGATTGTAGTCGTACTAGTAGTAACAGTAGTAGTAGTGCTACTAGTAGGACTGGTAGTACTGGTAGTACTGGTAGGAGTACTAGTAACAGGTGTGACTCTCTCCATCAGGTCCATGGGTTCAGACTCTGCAGTTTGTGTCTTCAGGCTGAAGGACATCAGGACAGTTTTCACTGAGGGCTACAAGACGTTCAACATGGAGACCCACCAGTGGAGTCTGCTGCAGGGCAGACACTCCTACCTGGGGAAGGTGGGACATGACATGAAACATGACATTAAATCATGATGTGATTATTTGATCAAACAGATCTAATGAAGGTTCATTTGAAACATCACGTTGAACTAAATGTCATGTTTCCCACTGAAACGTCATGTTGTTAATATGATTTACTACTAAAACTAATACTATTAAAGGTGTTGTACCTCGTCTTTCAGGTAGCACCTGTCCCTCTGGTTGCGTTTCCACAGTTGGCTAAAACAATGTTGGATATAATCAACACAACTAAAAACACCTTAAAACCTGACCGACACACACGCCGCAAAAACTACAAACTTGAGTACCAAAAGACTTACCAGCAGCCCAAACAAGCACATTTAATCACATAGCCCATATTGTCTTCTACAGACCTCAAACATAAGAATCATCCTTTAGAGTAACACCCATGTGCTCCACCCTAGGGTGCACAGAGAACATCCATTTTAGTGTTGCCACAGGATCTACAGGACCAATCCCCCTCCCAACAAAAAGTATTCAGTGTAAAAAAGAGCCTAAAAAACTGGAACAAAGATGAATGGCATCTCTCTTTTTTAGGTCCTGTATTGTTCTCACTGTTAGGGTTACTTAACTCTAGGCCTGTTCTGTTTAAAATAACTGACATAACAATTTAACAACTAAGAAAAAATGTTACTGAGAGACTCCACCTGTTTTCATGACAGTGTGGACTGGGAAATGCTTCAGATGCCGATCTAGGAGAGGTGAAGAAGAGTTTCCTGACTAGTGGAAGTGTGAAACCAGTCGGAGGTGCTCCAGTTGTTGTTTCTACAGGTCAACGCTACAGTCAGGTGGCTGCTATGAGGACTCAGGCCGCCAGCGGCAAAGAATATACCATCCTCTTCCTCCTTACTGGTGAGATGTCTCAAGATTAAGGGATAGTATGAGGTGAGCGGGCAGCAATGGAAAAAAAAATGTCTCCATTAAGAAGAGAAATTCTCCACCTCAAAAACCCTCCGTCACCAAAGTGCCCTGGGACTCGTGGTCGTAACGCTAGCTAGCTAGCAGGCTAATCTCCAAGATGTTGTCAGATGATGTCAGAGGTTTTACAGACATGCCCCCTTCTTCCCTCACTCTCCAACACTCAGTCATACTTTTCCAAAGTATCTTCTGGGCGGAGACAGACTGGAACCGTTTCATTACTCTTTAACACCAAGACAGTGATGGTTAGCTGACCAGATACTATGGTTAGCTAACTAACAAGCTACATGATCTAAACACTAAATCAATCAGATGTATCAGTGATGAAATGATCAGTTCAGTCAGAAACTAACTGGGGAAATGAATGACTGTGTAATAATATAGTGCAATGTTAAATTAACGTTTATTCAGTTCTTTTGAGACGGTCGAGTCATACATTTAGAAATGCAATGAGCTGTCCTCAGATGTTTTTGCCAAGAGCTGCGGACCTCCACCATAGCCGCCAGAGGGTGCAGCATATCACTTAGAAGTGTCAGGCATAAATATTTATTATCATTCTCTATAATGTCTAGAGTCTGGGTTCCTCCACAAAGTTCTGTTGGATCAGGGTCCGCGGGTCATAGAGGAGGTCCAGGTCTTCACACAACCTCAGCTGGTCAAAACCATCATCCTCTCCTCCTCCAAGGTAAACCTCAGACCTTCAGACCTTCTGGGCTGGTTCAAATGATATTTTCCAAAACAGCCAAAGTCAATGACAGGCTGCTGGGATGTCTGGTGGTTAGATGGGTTTCAGATCGTCCAGATCACCTTTGGCCTCCTTACTATTGCTTGTTTGTCATGTTGGATCTGGATAGGAGAGTCAGCTAAACGTAAAAGCGTCTTCCTGCAGGGTGTGGTTTACGTGGGAACATCGGAGGGCGTGACCGCAGTGCCCGTGGCCAACTGCCCATCTTACCGGACCTGCACCCAGTGTGTTCTGGCCAGAGACCCCTTCTGTGGATGGGACCACACCAGGAGGGTCTGCACCAGCCTGGACAACCGGCCCACCAACATGTAAGGGACAGTATAGTAGTAGTAGTTGTTGTTGTTGTCATTTTATCAGCAAAAGTAGTAATAGTAATAGTAAATAGCAGAGAGACAGACCGACCAACAAAGTGGTAATTCAAGTGCAGTTTTAGATTTTTAGGAAGTTGTTTCCCTCCTCAGTGGCCAAGACGTGGAGAACGGCAACGTGACCAAAGAATGTCTGGGACCAACCAAGGCTGATCCGGTGCCAGGTAATGTCTTAATAACACAGTGACAGATAACATGAAGACTTCACACTATGTAAGAGTTCATTTCCAAGACATTGCCTGTTAATATCTGGTGTTCACTAGGGACACGTAGGAAAGCATTAACTGAAGTAGAAGTAGTTGAGGCAGGTTGAGGGAAAGTGGGTTCACCAAAACACATCATAACATAACAAATTAACTCTTGTAATGAATTGATTAATTGAATTGATTGATTGAGATCTGACAGTGGAAGAGGATCAGAGGGGGTATTTCCTTCAACTTACTAACTATCCTTTGAAACGTTCCATCATTTGGTTGTGTGTTACATGACCTGGCATCTCTCTCTCTCTGTGTTTATATATACATAGAATTTCACATGTATTGATTGCTGAAATGTTTCTGTCCAACAGTGGTGATATACACCTATTTGAATGAAGCGGTAAGGCTTCTGTGCCCGAAACCTTCCAACCTGGCAACCTTGAAGTGGACTTCTCCTGGATTCAGCACCCTGCCGGAGAAACTCTTCCTCCAGTCTGCAGACGGCAGCCTGGCTTTCCTGGCCACGTCCAGCACCCTAGGGACCTACCACTGTATCTCAGAGGAAGGAGGATACCAGGAGATCGTTGCTAGCCATTCGGTCAGACAGGCGGCCACTCCACGGTCCATGGGGTCTCCGCCAATGGACACCCACCACAACATTGTGACCAGCACCCACAGGAAGACCAGCGCGACTCTCCCAGAGAACGCAGAAACCGAGGCGCCAACAACCTCAACAAGGGAACCTGCTGTAAACTCAGAGGAATACTCGACGAGGGACCCCCCCTCCGTTAGCGAAGTGACGGAATTCGAACCTTACACTTATGACTATGACCAAACTATGACCACCGGAGACGACAACCCGACCAAGAACACCAACCCAACTCTAACAGAGAAGAGTTACCACAGCGAGCTGGTGGTGGTCTCCTTCCTATTGGCTGTCTGCGGCTGCCTGCTGATCCTCGGAGGACTCTACAGGTGGCGCCACAGGAGGACGGGCCTCAAACCGAGTCCTCTGGTCGGTGCTTCAGAGGAAGGTGGCGTGGCGAATGGATCCCTGGATAATGTTCCCTCTCTCAGCGCAGACGACTCGGCCCCTGAGATGAAGATGATGGAATAACGCCGTTGTCACGTGAAAACCTTGTAACTCCAATTGATTTTCATGTTTTAACTTCAACTGAAGGATTACATGCGCTGCCTTCAAGAACTCTTTGTAGGCTCCTGTTTCCAAGCTGGGAAGGCCTTGAACACAAATTGTCACACAGCCAAGTGCTTTTGGTTTGAAATCACAGCAAAATGTGAGCCTGTTGTTGTGTGTAGCCTCATTTTAGCCTCAACGCCATAACACATTGAGAGGTCTTCTAAATGTGGTTTCTCAGGCTGTGATGCTCACAGCAAGACAGCACTGAATAAGTAGTCAAATCTACTGTCCTGCCTTGTATGTGATTCTGACTGAAGTCTATGATGATTTATTGAAATTTGAATTACACCGTTTGCGAAGATTCAAAATCGTCACTATCATCCAGGTTGTTTGCAGGTCCTGACAGTCTTAAAATGTCTCTTATGTCTCTTAAAATGTCTCTTTCTCCAAGATTTTTGAAGGTCTTAAGGATAATTGCAGGAATTAATACATGAATTTGACCTGATCTTTGCTCTTATAGAGTGTTATTTATTCACTCTCATTGATAGAAAAATAGCAGTTTCCCTTTAAATATAATATTTAATTATTAATAATATTACTGAAACAAACTCCTTAAGACTGAATTGAATACTGTGAATGTAGTGTGTCAGTAGCTACTGTGCTACTGTGTCAGTCTGTCAAGTGTCATTTCTCCATTCAATAAAAGCAGAATGTACATAAATCCCGGTGGTTTTATTGCTCTGTCACCTGCTGCTCTGACAGAGGAATTCAGTTTTAACATTTCCCAATGCGTTTCCTTGTTTCCCAGCAAGTGTCAGCTATAGAGTTCATGTCTGGCAGTGCTGTTATTACAGGCTGACCTGTGTGACCTGTCCCTCTGGTTGCGTTTCCACAGTTGGCTAAAACAATGTTGACAC
This sequence comes from Hoplostethus mediterraneus, assembly GCA_034670385.1. Lineage (NCBI taxonomy): Eukaryota > Metazoa > Chordata > Actinopteri > Trachichthyiformes > Trachichthyidae > Hoplostethus > Hoplostethus mediterraneus. Next base: position 755,670 of record JAXDDW010000061.1, read on the forward strand.
ACACACAACATCTAATGGCTTCATTTAGAGGCTGATGAGGCTGATGGTTGGAGAACCAGAAAAACTGATGTTTACTTTATTAATTACAGCGGGAAATTCCAGTATTACAGCAGCTATACACGTCTCTTTAAGGAGGTGTGCAGTAGGAGGAGGAGGAGGAAGTAGATTCCTGGAAATGATGTGCTTTATATGCTGCCTTCATGTGCTGTTGAAAACATTACAATTACAAATTGAGTCAGTGGTATTTTACCACTTTGTTGAATGGTTCATTTGGAAAACATTATAACGATGGGATATAATAAAGGAATAGGATATAATAAAAGTCCAGATGTGATGTTTAGGAGAGCTTGAAAGCTGTGTCAACAGTTGTTATTTAATTACTATATGTTACTGTTTGGCTTTCAATGTAAGGAAGTAGTATTGTTCTATGTTTCTGTTTTCACATATTTCAAACATTAACGTTACACACTGTTTTTCATTAAATTAATTAAATCTTTAATTACAACCAAAAGCCCCTGGATGGATCGACCATTGTATTTACGAGCTTCTGCGGAGTACTTGAAGGCAGCATGATTAAACCCAGGCTGGACAGGAACAATAATAGTTCAACCACCAAGTTCATATCAGACACTTCCGCATCTCAAATCCAAACCTCAGAATTTAACTACAGGTAAACTCTTCTAATATTTCAAAATCTATCGATCCGAGATATTTAATCTTTGTTAATCACTTTGTTGTCAACAGTTTTCGTGTCCATTAGTTGGAAGAACGTCCAACACGGTGCAAGTAAATAATACTGCGTCACCGGGAGTTAAGGGAACTTTAATTTAAGTTAAGGGAACTTTAAGGTGTTGAGTCTGCCTTAATGTGATACTGATGACGTTTTGGACCCCAAACTCGATTCAAAATCTGTCAGTTTTTTGCTGCTTAGTTTATCAGCTGAACCACCAGAGCGTCTTCTGGTAAAACACAAAACCCAAACACTTTCTTCCAGTTGAATTTCAGCTTTTAGTTTCGGTTCGCCTGTAATTCCGTCATTCTTAAAACCGGGCTACGAACTATTAGCTTTGAGCTCATATCAGTTTGAGCTGTCATCAATCAGTTGTTGTATTCATGGATCAAAATCATTGAACCCACAGAAGTCTGATGTGCGTCTGATCTGGTTCCGTTTGGCTCGATTCCCCAGGTTTCTACTGAGCGTCCATCATGTCCGCCTCCGTCACCGCAGCCAACGGGGTGGTGGTGGTCACGCAGGTCTTTCCTCGGGATGAAGACGGTAAAATCTCCCTCCCGGTCCTGTCTGATGCCCCCCCGCGGGCCCCGACCTTCCCTGCCGCCCCGGCCAAGGTGTCGGACATGACGGCCATGTTCCTCCGCGGGGAGCCGCAGTCCCTCGGGGTGAGAGACGCTGGTTCTGGTTCTGACGTTTCACCTCTCACTCTGTCACTGTTTGGTTTGTTGGACTGTTCTAACAGACAGCGTTACTCACATACATTTCTACTGTGTGTGTGTGTGTGTGTGTGTGTGTGTGTCCTCAGATCGTGCAGATCTTCATCGGCCTGGTGTGCGTGCTGCTCGGCCTGACCGCCGCCATCTCCCCCACCCAGACTGTCCAGGCGCCACTCTTCATGGGCGTCGCTGTAAGTACTAAAAAAGTAATAGATTACTTTAGTTACCAGTCGCTAGGAGCAGTAGCTGGTTACTGAGTCGTCCTCTCTTCTTCTGAAATCAGGATCGATCCGTTTCCTCTCCTGCGATCGATCAGGAAACCAAACCAAATGTTCCTGTAGTGGATTACTTCCACCCAGAGAAGTACCTGTTCTACCATGTGTACTCTCAGCAGCTGAGTGAGGATGACCTCTCATTGCGATGGGCGATGGAAGACATTCATATTAGATAATGAACTTGGCCGGTGCGGGGCTTGAACCCACGACCCTCTGGTTGCGGGACGGTCTCTTCTGTTCAGTCAGTTTCTACTTGAACCTGATTCCTCCTTTCGCCTCGATGAGCTCAAACAGAATGAAATACTTTTGCAACTGTTGAGTCAGTACTAGTCAGCGCCATGGGACAGTGGGGGGGGGGGAAACCTTGTAACTCCGATTCAGGTGATTTTCATGTTTTAACTCAAATTGAAGGATTTCAATCCTCTGAGTCCCTGAAACCTTTTAAAACCAACTAGATGAACTCTCAACGCCACGGTGGTGTTCAGCGACATGAACGTTGCGTTGGTGGTATGTCGTGTGTTTGATATTTAATGAGATAAAATGTTTTAATTCTCTGGGATGTTGTTCTGTTCTGGGATTGGATCCTACCCGGGTCAAGTCTCTGGGTCTCAGGAGATCCAAGTACAGGAAGTAGTAAGTTCAGTGTTTGAGTTGATGCTGGTCTGCTGCTGTCCTCCAGTTCATCCTGTCCGGGTCGCTGGCCGTGGCGTCGAGGAGAGGAACTGACCTCGGACTGGTGAGTTCAATATAATAATGATGGGATCTGATCTGATGATGTGATCGGTTTCATTGATGTGATACAAACATAAACACACAATTTAATCAGCAGTGAACATCAGAATGGATATCTATCATTTGTATGTGAGTCCAGAGCTCTGATGGCGGCGTGGCCACCCGACTCTCTCCTGACTCTCGGTGATCCAGAAGTAACGTTCTGTTGTTCTGTTGTTCTGTTGTTCTGTTGTTCTGTTGTTCCCGTCGGTGCAGATCCGAGCGACGCTGGTGTCCAGCCTGCTCAGCGTCCTGCTCGCTCTGCTCGGCGTGGGCTATCTGTGCTGGCTGCTGGCGGTTAGCCCCGCCTCCGACCGGTTCTGTGGCGGGGTGGATGCCGTCGACGGGTACCCGAGCTCCCCCGACAGCAAGACGAGGTGCATCCAGATGGTCTGGCGGTTAAACGTAAGGCTGCTGACCTCACCAGAGACGAGTCGACCTCAATCTCTACTGGTTCTACTGGGAGCTGACCAGTATGACCACAGTCTCTACTGGTTCTACTGGAGCACCTGGAGGTTCAGTGCCTTGCTCAAGGGTCCTGGCAGTAGCGGTTGAGGGAGAGGAGAGTGTTACTTGTTCATTTCTCCCACTCAGATTTTCCCAGTCAGTCCAGGGATTTGAACCGGCAACCTTCCAGAGCTTCTAATCAGAAGGTTGCCGCTCCCCACCCTCAACGTCTACTGCCAGGACCCTTGAGCAATGCAGTGAACCTCCAACTGGTCCAGAGCTGCCCAGTGGCCACCAGTAGGAGACTGTGGTTGTACTGGTCAGCTCCCAGTAGAACCAGTAGAGTGTGTAGTACAGACTGGACAGTAGTGGGTTCTGGTCTGTAGGTTTCTGGAGCTGAACAGGTTTGGGTTTGACTGACTGATCCTGTTCTGGTTCTCAGGTGGTTCTGTCCGGCGTCCGCGGTCTGGTCCTGGTCCTGGTGTTTCTGGAGGTCTGCGTCGCCGTCTCTCTCTGTGTTTTCTCTGGGAAAGCCATCAGCCGCCGCGGGCGCTACACCACCGGAACGGTACGACGACGGCCAGCGCACACTTCTGGTCCTCACTTCTGATTGGCTGAGTCACACTGAGTCACACTGAGTCACACTGATACACACTGAGTCACACTGAGTCACACTGAGTCACACTGATACACACTGAGTCACACTGAGTCACACTGAGTCACACTGAGTCACACTCACATCCTCCAGTTACAAACCGGATGAACCTGTACAACTAATTTAAATAGTAATGTATTCTAATGTATGTCAATAAGTCATATTAACTTAAGTTAACATTAATGCTCGAACCAGAATCATCATCATCTGTGTTACTTAGAGATTATTGTTTCTCTTTCATGTTACAATAGTGTTACTGCAGTAGACGCCACTAGCAGGCAGTGGAAATCTTTTACTTTGATCCAAAGCTGCTTATAGAACCATGAAGACATTTCATATTACAGTTATAATACAGATTCCCCAGCGGGAATCAAACCCACAACCCAGACTGTCTGGATTTAACCTTTTGGACCTTTGACCTCTAGGTGGCGGTGGTTGAGAGTGGAGTGCCTGGCAGCACCACCGCCTTATTGGACAGCACCACTGAGGAAACTGCCTCCGTACCGCCTCCATACTCTCCCTGAAGACAGGCCCCGAAATACCACTATCCTGTAGTAATACTCCAGTACTCTACACTACACTACTATGTTCATAATCAAAGTTAGCAGCTTAACTGAATGGTGGAATCTCTTTCTGATGCAGGGTGCCTCTTATCGTCGCTGTCGGGCGGAAACCTTCTATGTCCAAAACCGTAATTTTTCAGGAAATGAAAAAAAAACCAAATCGCCTCGTAAAGTTGTCACTGTTTACCTTCAGCTCAGCTGTTTGCAGCACTTGCGGCACAATTCAAAATGGAGACGGGGTGGAGCTATGAGGTTTTGCCGACAGTGTGAGGATCCAATAGAGTTACGAGATTTAGTCACAAGCTTGTTTTAATCCTTTTCATTGGTTAAAAATGTATGAAACACACACAGACGTAAAGAGTGACCAATAGCATTGATTTATGAAAAAAAATACAAATGACAAAATATGGAGATACGAGGTTTCCGCCCGACAGCGATGTTATATTCTCTCAAGTCAAGCCTTGAATGGTCTTGAACAGTTAGAAAGCATTTTAAGTTTTCAAGGTCTTAAAATGTGGTGTCCTGGTGCGTTGAGTAGAATGAGACCAGTCATTTCATTTTCATGTTATTTGGGAAGTTTCTTCATCCGTGTCAGTGAGTTTGAAACAGGATCTAGTTTTACTTTGGTGCAGGGAGACGCTTTTTCAGTTTTTATCTCAGTTAAATCAGGTTTCATACCGATGTGTTTCTGTCCTTCAATGATTCAATAAATTGAAGATTTCAATGTTCCTCCAAGTTGTCATCCCTTCTGAAGAAAGGTCAAAGTTCATTAATGCCTGTAAGATGTAAGTTACACAGTAGCTACTGACACACGGTCCAGAACAACAGACCTAACAGACTAACATAGTAGTACAGTAGCTACTGACACACGGTCCAGAACAACAGACCTAACAGACTAACATAGTAGTACAGTAGCTACTGACACACGGTCCAGAACAACAGACCTCTACAGACTAACATAGTAGTACAGTAGCTACTGACACACAGTCCAGAACAACAGACCTCTACAGACTAACATAGTAGTACAGTAGCTACTGACACACGGTCCAGAACAACAGACCTAACAGACTAACATAGTAGTACAGTAGCTACTGACACACGGTCCAGGACAACAGACCTAACACACTAACATAGTAGTACAGTAGCTACTGACACACGGTCCAGGACAACAGACCTAACAGACTAACATAGTAGTACAGTAGCTACTGACACACGGTCCAGAACAACAGACCTCTACAGACTAACATAGTAGTACAGTAGCTACTGACACACAGTCCAGAACAACAGACCTCTACAGACTTACATAGTAGTACAGTAGCTACTGACACATGGTCCAGGACAACAGACCTAACAGACTAACATAGTAGTACAGTAGCTACTGACACACGGTCCAGAACAACAGACCTCTACAGACTAACATAGTAGTACAGTAGCTACTGACACACGGTCCAGGACAACAGACCTCTACAGACTAACATAGTAGTACAGTAGCTACTGACACACGGTCCAGGACAACAGACCTCTACAGACTAACATAGTAGTACAGTAGCTACTGACACACGGTCCAGGACAACAGACCTCTACAGACTAACATAGTAGTACAGTAGCTACTGACACACGGTCCAGGACAACAGACCTCTACAGACTAACATAGTAGTACAGTAGCTACTGACACACGGTCCAGAACAACAGACCTCTACAGACTAACATAGTAGTACAGTAGCTACTGACACACTGTCCAGGACAACAGACCTCTACAGACTAACATAGTAGTACAGTAGCTACTGACACACGGTCCAGAACAACAGACCTCTACAGACTAACATAGTAGTACAGTAGCTACTGACACACTGTCCAGGACAACAGACCTAACAGACTAACATAGTAGTACAGTAGCTACTGACACACGGTCCAGGACAACAGACCTAACAGACTAACATAGTAGTACAGTAGCTACTGACACACGGTCCAGAACAACAGACCTAACACACTAACATAGTAGTACAGTAGCTACTGACACATGGTCCAGAACAACAGACCTAACAGACTAACATAGTAGTACAGTAGCTACTGACACACGGTCCAGAACAACAGACCTAACAGACTAACATAGTAGTACAGTAGCTACTGACACACAGTCCAGAACAACAGACCTAACACACTAACATAGTAGTACAGTAGCTACTGACACACGGTCCAGGACAACAGACCTCTACAGACTAACATAGTAGTACAGTAGCTACTGACACACAGTCCAGAACAACAGACCTCTACAGACTAACATAGTAGTACAGTAGCTACTGACACACGGTCCAGGACAACAGACCTAACAGACTAACATAGTAGTACAGTAGCTACTGACACACAGTCCAGAACAACAGACCTAACACACTAACATAGTAGTACAGTAGCTACTGACACACGGTCCAGGACAACAGACCTCTACAGACTAACATAGTAGTACAGTAGCTACTGACACACGGTCCAGGACAACAGACCTAACAGACTAACATAGTAGTACAGTAGCTACTGACACACAGTCCAGGACAACAGACCTCTACAGACTAACATAGTAGTACAGTAGCTACTGACACACGGTCCAGAACAACAGACCTCTACAGACTAACATAGTAGTACAGTAGCTACTGACACACTGTCCAGGACAACAGACCTCTACAGACTAACATAGTAGTACAGTAGCTACTGACACACGGTCCAGAACAACAGACCTCTACAGACTAACATAGTAGTACAGTAGCTACTGACACACGGTCCAGAACAACAGACCTCTACAGACTAACATAGTAGTACAGTAGCTACTGACACACGGTCCAGGACAACAGACCTCTAGTCCTACTGCAGGCTGAACCCCTCGTCTCTCTACAGCCCCTGAAGCTTCTGCTCTGTCAGAGGAAGGTGAGTTGCTCCATGTTTTGCTGCTCTATCAAATGGCTTCAAAAAGGGACGAGAGGTGGAGTGGTTGTTGGTGCCCAAGAAATACAGGTTTTACAAGCTGGTTCAGCCAACCAGTGAACAGCAGCTCTTATATATTTGACTGCAGCAGTTTCTTGTGTTCCTCTTGGATTCTCCTGAAGTCCCTCAGCATTCTGGTATAGGTGAGTTGTAACAACTGTAATATGGGTATTATGATCTGACTATAGTTATGTAGCTCTATATATAGTTTAGTTTAGTTGTACAGCGATAAAACATAGACATGTGGGCCTGGTTAGTTCAGTCAGCAGAGCATGACTCTCAGTCAGTCTCAGGATTGAAACTAACATCTATGTAAGTCACTTTGGATAAAAGTGTCTGCTAAATGACTAATGTAATGTAATGTAATGCAGAATCAAAGTGATAAAATATGATGAAGAAAAACATAAAAAGACGAGATGTGTGAAGAATGCGAAGATGAGAAAAAAGAGGCTTTGAAAAACCTTAGTAATTGTTGCAGTTATATATATATATAGCTCTATACAACTCTTTCTCCTTGTATCTTTGTACCTGTAGATTCTCTGATTCAGTGCATTGAGGAAATGAATGACTGGATGTGCCAAATTTCCTTCAGCTAAATAAGAACAAAACTGAAGTAATTATCTTTGGTAACAACCAAAAAGGCAGAAAATTAGTGCAAGAAAATGAGAGTGCAAGAGTGAAGTTGTGTGTGTTTGGGGGTTGGGTGGGGTTCTTGTCTTACATTGGTGGATGCCTGGTGTGTGTTTGTTCATAGTTCAGCAGTCTTATGGCCTGGAGGTAGAAACTGTCTCTGTACTAACCTGGGAGGGGTCTTTAGGAGGGGTGGGAGGGGTGTTTAGGAGGGGTGGGAGGGGTCTTTTAGGAAGCCCTGGGCCAGACATCTGATGTACAGTAGTTGGAGAGAAACCTGGACCCTGAGAGAGAACACAGTCTCTCCTGGTTGCAGTCATTTTTTGAATTGAAGTTTAAAAACATCAGTGGTTTTGGGAAGATCATTACTGGAAGAAATAACTGTAATTGTAACTTGTAGCTAGCTAGCTATTTTGCTAATTTACCATATATTTTTATGTCACTCGCCCCCCCATCAACTCAGCCTCCATGTCACTTTGCTTGTTTGTAGTGTTCTCATGGTACCAGTGTTAAATTTGGCAGTAATGTCAGATAATTCACAGCATTAATAATTTCTTGATTTCTTTATTTTGATCAGTTCTTGTAACTCCGCTGCTTATTCTTCTGAAAACAGACACACAGGTTTCTCATCATGTCAGACTCCACCAGATCGTTTGACGATGTGAGGACATTCATTAAATCTTATGAAGGCTCCAGTTTAAAGGATCAGGTTGAATGCTACGATGTCTGGGCAGAGAACTATGATAAGGTAAGTGTAAGAACCTCATCCTAGTTGAAGTTCTAGAAATGGGTTTAGACAGCCTACAAATAGTTTTTGTCAAAACAAATCTTACATTTATACAGGTGCATCATTGTAAAATGTACAGTATGTACAGAATGTATCTAGTGTCAGTGCCACACTGCAAAAAATGTCCATCTGAGTGATTGAATTTTACTTCAACAGGATGTGTCTCTTATAGGCTTCAATGCACCGACTCTGGCATTAGATTGTCTGTTGTCTAACTTCCATGAAAGTCGTGAGACGCCTCTGGTTCTGGATGTTGCCTGTGGAAGTGGACTTGTTGCTAAAATGGTAAGACTACAACCAAGATCCTTTCTGTTCCAGGTCATTTAAGGTCAGAAAGATGGTGATCCAGTGCTAACACATCTTTAAGTTCTGTATTTTAGGCATTCAGCTGCTGCTCTTATGGGGAGCAACTTACAATGAGGAGCAGTAGAATCAGCCTAGTTCGACTCCCAATACATATGTCCTCTTAGCCATACAAGGCTATACCAGGTATCCAGAGGATTCTCTACCTACCTGTACCTCTCTACTCGAGCTCCTATAGACCAATATTTTGTCAATGATTGTGTCACCGATCAAAGACTGGTGGGAATAATAGTGACACTGGCATAAAACTCTGATCAACTTTGTGTAGGGAGCCAAAAACAATATAAAAATGTTGTGTTGCTCTGTTGGCCGCCAAAATAGGAAGATCCAAAATTGGGAACTTCATTTCTATAGACTACTAAGAAAAAAATGAATTTGAATCAAACCCTAGACGCCTCTAGTTGCAAGAACTGACTGGAGAGAGGACATCAGAGGAAAATACTGTTTGTGTTTGCAGTGAACATTTTATATTAGGTACTGCAACTAAAACAAGGCCATTTCTATATGGAGATAGACCATTAGTCAACATGTCTGTCAAGGACATATGGCAGTAAATTCAAACTTAAACTCAAATTCAGGTGTAAGTATAGATGAGATATAACTGAGTAAGAGTATCTGAGGATGGAATGTTCCTAGAAGGTGTGTGTTAATGGTACCTGTGCTGTTCCTCTGCTGTGTAGATGAGCAAAGCTGGCTTCAGACACTTTGAGGGAATCGACTGCAGTAAAGGCATGCTGGACCAGGCTGCTAAGACCGGCCTCTACCAGGACCTCAGACTGGCCTTGCTAGGAACTCAGCCACTGCCTGCAGAGCCTGGTGGGTAGGGTTGGACCCGAATGGGCTTTTGAAGGCTGATACTGATATGTTTGGATTGAAGCTGCTGATGGACAATATTTTGTGCAGATATTCAATATCTTTAAATTTGACCATTTGCATGCCAAATATTATACTTTCTCCACTGAAACCCAGACTAATGATTTTTTTGTGTGTGCAGAGAGGAACCTCCATCATATCAGCAATATTCCATCATGCAATATTTAATATAAGGTCAAAGTGTAGAAACAGACTGGAGGAAACTCAATCATTTTGCTCATCCATCCTTCTTTGTCTCTTCCCTCCCTCTGTCCTCTTTCTGTCTCTCCTCTCCCTCCCTCTCCTGGTTCAGGAATGTTTGATGTGGTGATGTTGGTCGGTGGTTTGGGTGTTGGTTTCATACCGGTCAGCATTGTCAGGGAGCTTTTCCACGCCACCAAACCAGGTAACCTTAATCAGTAACAACTATCAGTGACATCTACTCTGCCCCACAAATATAACCAGCAGCAGCTAAAGGTCAAAAGTCATAACTAGGATTTAGATTCTGTATTGATGAAACGATACCCGGTACATGCTATTAAATGATACACAGTCCCATGGGCGTCTGTCAGATATAGCAAAGTGTGTCTGGCATCATACCTGAGCTTGAGTAAGTCCAAATTCAATCTTGTAGTTTTTATCATTATAAAGAAAACACCAGAAATTGATTTGGAAACCAAATCTAAAAAACTCTCATCAAGGAGCCTATAGGACCAATGTTCCCTCTAAGCTAATAGTTGGCCTACAACTAATAATTGATCATATTAACCAAATAATAATATCTAGTCAAGTTTATTTGTATCGCCAGTTTAAGTCTCAAAGTGCTTCACAGTGCCACATTAAGAAAACAATAAATGACGACACACGACACCCCCTCAACCTTGGACCTTCACTGAGAACAAGGAAAACCCCCCACAAAACCTTTTAGGAAGGGGCTACTCCGAGAGAGATCCCCCTACCAGGGCGGTCGGGCTGCAGTGGCTGCCGAGGTAGGACAAGAAAATGGAACGTGAGCAAAGTACACAGAAAAAACACAATAAAGACACTTGGGTGGAACATCCAGATCTGGTATTGGGTATCAACAGTCATTGTCGTCTTAGGAGCAGGGCGACCATGAGGACGCCGACACCGACCTGACCTCACACAGACAGTCATGGCCAGCATGAGTGGACAGGAGCATATAGATCAGGAGAACAGAACATGTAAGCTAAATGCCCATCAGCAGGAATCTGAGCTAGTGCAAGCTAACTGGTCTAACCTTCCTCTAAGATGAGTCACTCCCTAATTGTGCAAAGCTAAGTTGCCTGATTGCAGCAGGCAGACTGTTCCAGAGATAGGGAACCAAGTACAAAGTGGTAGCACATCGAGAATAGCAGTGGGCCCAAGACATGTTGGTCATGTTGTTGTGGAAGACACAGTGTGTTAAATGGTAAATGGTAAATGGACTGTACTTATATAGCGCTTTTCTAGTCTTTTCCGACCACTCAAAGCGCTTTACACTACATTCACATTCACACACATTCATACACTGATGGCAGGGTGCTACCATGTAAGGTGCCAACCTGCACATCAGGGGAATCTAACCATTCATACACATTCACACATTCTATTGAGAAGATATGACCTAAACCATGCAAGCACCAGATACCAATGTATTTTTCAAGGTGATTTAAGAGTATGTTATAAATTGCATCAAAAGCTGCACTCAGGTCGGAGTCAGAATCAATAGCACATGATCATGGTCATGACCGCTCTTGCAAGTACTGTTTCGGTGGACTGGATCTAAAACCAGATTGAAATGATTCAGCTATTGGACAAGAATTCAACAAGTTACAACCCCTTTTGAGTATTTTGGAAAGAGATCGGTCTGTACCTCTGAAGGACTTCTGAGGGTTTGATTTGTTTTTTTGATTAATGGCTTAATCATGGCTGTGAGAGGGCACTGTGCCAGTAGAGAGAAACAAACTTGTTAAGAATTGAGGGTCCAAAGATTGAGAAGAGTTTAGCAGGGAGAGGGTCGAGCATGAAAGTTGTAGAGTTAGGAGACTAGGAGACTAGGAGACTAACTAGGAGAGAGTGTCTATTGAGACTAAATCGACCTGCGAAAGTACACAAGTAGTCTGAGAAACACCAAGTGAGCTATTCAAGGACAAGACAATACCATGAGTGGAGAGTATACTGGTGATCTCATCTCTAATTTGTATGATTTTCAGAGTGAAAGGTTTCATGAAGTCATTGGAAGACAACAGAGAACCATCTTGTTTTTTGCGCTGATTCCCCTGGAGAAATATGCAGTTTTGGCTGCTGGAGAGTACACATTTGCAATTCAATAGTCATTGCAACAAGCCGGAAAACTTATAATCAGTAAACTATCACTCTGACTTCTTGAAACTGTTTTCTTGTGACTAGTGGACTGATCGAATCAAGTGTCTTAACTAGGGTGGAATTAAGTTAACTAGTGAAATTATCAAGGGTGCCAATATGATCACAGAGTGGAGACAGAATATTGAGCAGAGCCTGTTGTGATGGTGGATGCCTTGATGCGATGGCTGCTGTGTATATCATTGTGATTTTGTCAGGGGCAGAGATAGTGGTCAGAAAAGGCAGGTACATAGGAGGAAACTGACAGACCAAAGACAGGAACCAGGACCAGGTCACAGGGTGCTGCCATTGTGATGAGTGGGTTTGTGTACCAATTGAGTAAGGCCAAAGTTATCAATAAGTACTGAGAAAGCCTTACTGAGAGGATCAGAGGTGTTGTTTTGGTGAATGTCGAAACACTACAGTACTGTGCAAAAGTCTTAGGCACGTATAAAACAAATCCGTACAGTGAAGATGCTGTGATGCCCCATCAGATCTGGATTTTCCACCAAAATGAACTTTCATATATTGTGTATACTCTGCTTGCCCAAACTCGGCATCTATTGCAGCCCAACCGTCCTGGTAGGGGGATCCCTCTCTGAGTAGTCCCTCCCAAGGTTTCTCCCGATTTCCCAATAAGGTTTTTGTGGGAGTTTTTCCTTGTCCTCTGTGAGGGTCTAAGGCTGGGGGATGTCGTGTACTAATCATTTATTATTTTCACATGTTGGGCACTGTGAAGGCCTTAGAGACTGTAACGGTGATTAAGGGCTATACAAATAAATGTGATTTGATTTGATTTCAGAAATAATGAAATTAAAAGTTCCTAAATATCAAAATTTGACTATAAAGAGCAGTAATGTAAAGAAAAAACAAAGAATAAATAAAAATCTAGGGCCAAATTCATATTAACAAATCTAGGGTGCCTAGGACTTTTGCACAGTACTGTATATATATTGTATATTCCTCTATATTCCTCATCATTCAATATCTGTAAAATCTGATCCAGTGTCAAAGTGTCTCATGTAGTCAACCAAGACTTCAGCTCCCTGCTGTCCTGTAAAAAGTGTTTGTTCTCTCCAGGAGGTTTGATCTGCATGACGAGAGGCGACCACAGGTCTAACAATGGATACGACTACAAGGCCGAGCTGGAGAAGGAGCTGCAGCTGATGGAGGAGGAGGGACTCTGGCGTTGTGTAGAGGTCAAAGTGACAGACAAATACATGGGGGATTTGCATCAGAATCATGAGAAAGACACAAAATACATGAAAGATAAGCAGGATATGGACTACATCAGTGGGAGTGTGTACCTGTACAGGAAGTCCCTCAAATAAACTGAATCAAGGGCTGAAGTTTGATTTGGAAAGTGGTGGGATGACAGTATTGTATATATGCTCTTGAACACAAATGTTTACAAGTTTACAATAAAATCAATATACACCTGTACTTTTGGATCATAAAATATGGAAATATTTCTCAAGACATTTTTACATTGTAAAATGAAATAAATGTTGAGAAACTATTACACAATTTACGACATTGAGATTGTTTATTTCTGACCACAAGGACATGCTGCATTAAAAGGAGAAACCACAAGAGATTGAATCATTACATTTCATCACATTACATTACAGTCATTTATCAGACGCTTTTATCCAAAGCGACTTACAATAAGTGCATCACCATAGGTAGAGAACTACTAGTCACTAGAAATCATAAGTGCATTTCCTTCCAAGCAACTAAGAGCATAACCAGTGCTAAGGTTAAAGGTTAGCTACCTACTTTTTACTTAAACAAATGAGACAAATAAGAAAATCAAATAAACAAGAGCTAAGACAAATAATTGAAGACAAATAGGCAAGTGCTAAGAGGAAGGGTCAAGGTAGTGTTTCTTGAAGAGGAAGGGTCAGGGTAGTGTTTCTAGAAGAGGAAGGGTCAGGGTAGTGTTTCTTGAAGAGGAAGGGTCAGGGTAGTGTTTCTAGAAGAGGAAGGGTCAGGGTAGTGTTTCTAGAAGAGGAAGGGTCAGGGTAGTGTTTCTAGAAGAGGAAGGGTCAGGGTAGTGTTTCTTGAAGAGGAAGGGTCAGGGTAGTGTTTCTAGAAGAGGAAGGGTCAGGGTAGTGTTTCTAGAAGAGGAAGGGTCAGGGTAGTGTTTCTTGAAGAGGAAGGGTCAGGGTAGTGTTTCTAGAAGAGGAAGGGTCAAGGTAGTGTTTCTTGAAGAGGAAGGGTCAAGGTAGTGTTTCTAGAAGAGGAAGGGTCAGGGTAGTGTTTCTTGAAGAGGAAGGGTCAGGGTAGTGTTTCTAGAAGAGGAAGGGTCAAGGTAGTGTTTCTTGAAGAGGAAGGGTCAGGGTAGTGTTTCTTGAAGAGGAAGGGTCAGGGTAGTGTTTCTAGAAGAGGAAGGGTCAGGGTAGTGTTTCTAGAAGAGGAAGGGTCAGGGTAGTGTTTCTTGAAGAGGAAGGGTCAGGGTAGTGTTTCTAGAAGAGGAAGGGTCAGGGTAGTGTTTCTAGAAGAGGAAGGGTCAGGGTAGTGTTTCTTGAAGAGGAAGGGTCAGGGTAGTGTTTCCTGAAGAGGAAGGATCAGGGTAGTGTTTCCTGAAGAGGAAGGATCAGGGTAGTCAGTAGCGGCTCGTCCATAGGGACGCTAGATTGGATGGAGAAAAAAAATAAGAATAAATAAATATAAATATATACAGTACTGTGCAAAAGTCTTAGGCACATATAAAACAAATCCGTACAGCGAAGATGCTGTGATGCCCCATCAGATCTGGATTTTCTACCAAAATGAACTTTCATATATTGTGTATACTCTGCTTGCCCAAACTCGGCATCTATTGCAGCCCAACCGTCCTGGTAGGGGGATCTCTCTCTGAGTAGCCCCTCCCTCTCTGAGTAGCCCCTCCCTCTCTGAGTAGCCCCTCCCTCTCTGAGTAGCCCCTCCCAAGGTTTCTCCCGATTTTCCAATAAGGTTTTTGTGGGAGTTTTTCCTTGTCCTCTGTGAGCGTCTAAGGCTGGGGGATGTCGTGTACTAATCATTTATTATTTTCACATGTTGGGCTGTGAAGCCCTTAGAGACTGTAACGGTGATTAAGGGCTATACAAATAAATGTGATTTGATTTGATTTGAGAAATAATGAAATTAAAAGTTCCTAAATATCAAAATTTGACTATAAAGAGCAGTAATGTAAAGAAAAAACAAAGAATAAATAAAAATCTAGGGCCAAATTCATATTAACAAATCTAGGGTGCCTAGGACTTTTGTACAGTACTGTATATATATTTTTTATCTGAACACATTTCATAGATTGTATTTATAATTCATATAAAGGTGCTCTAGTCAATACGTGTATGTTGAATAATTGCCTTTGGTTGGTTTGCGGACTTCATTACCGTCTCTGTTGCTCTGGGGCGCCGAGTCGTACGTCCTTCACACATTACATTGACATGCATTGCCACCTAGCGGTTGTTGGAAGGACTGCACTTTAGCTTGAGGCCTATAACAGCATTTGGGGCGCTGGACGGAAACGCTCCGGCCATTCTCATTTAACCCCATTCAAACGAACATTGTAGTCATGGTCAGTACATGGCACAAGAGAGCACAGAGACATGATGAGTCATATTTGACTGCGCTCCGGCACTAAAAAAATAGCACTACAGCTGTAGCAGTTAAAAGACCAAAGCCCTGTTGTTCATGCACTCCAGTCGGCTACAATGTTAATCTATGATCTCCTGTCATGTCATGACCCGCCCCACTTAGTCGGCCAATCACCGGCCGCCACTGAGGGTAGTGTTTCTTGAAGAGGAAGGGTCAGGGTAGTGATTGTTGAAGAGGCAGGGTCAGGGTAGTCATGAGGGTCTTGAACTAGATGCAAGCTGCTACAGGGAGCCAGTGTAGAGAACAGAGAAGGGTAGTTGTATGGGAGAACTTGGGGCGGTTGAACACCAGACGAGTTGCCGCTTTCTGAACAAGCTCCAGAGGTCTGATGGCAGACGCCGGGGCAGCAAGGAGGGAGTTGCAGTAGTCCAGGTGGGAGATGACAAGAGCCTGGATGAGCACCTGCGCTGCCTCGTCAGTGAGGAAGAGGAAAATCCTCCTGATGTTGTAGAGGAGGAATCTGCAGGAGAAAGAGGAGGAATCTTGGCTGATGCGACAATTGGTCGTCCAGGGACGCACCCAGATTCCTCGCAGTCCGAGGAACCACAGCATTATCAATGGTGATGGCCAGGTCTCGGTGCGGACAACCCTTCTCCGGGAGGAACACCAGCTCAGTCTTGTCCAGGTTGAGCTTCAGGTGGTGCGTCGACATCCACTCTGAGATGCGTGCCTCCACTTGTGTGTCAGAGGGGGGAAATGACAGGATCAGCTGGGTGTCATCTGCATAGCAGTGGTAGGAAAGGTCGTGGGAAAGAGAACCAAGAGATGTTGTGTAGAGTCTGGCTTAGGTCACCTTTTTGTCACATTTTCCAGGAACAAGCTAGGATTTGTTTTTTACTCTCTGGGGCTGGTCCTTTTTTTTTTTTTACACCATGTTGAAATTCTTGAAACCCTCAGGAGACAATGGGTACCTGCTGAATGGGAGTTGGCTTTTCCTGGATGTCACAGATGAGTGTTGCAGATCCCCCTTCCCCCATGACCCCGTGAACCCCAGCCCCACCAGCAGCCGTATGACAGCGTCTTCCACGTCCACTTCCCTAATTTCAAGTGCGATATTGTCCATTATTTGAATCGTCTCTCTGTGTCTCAAGCATCAGGAGGACCGAACGCGCTGACAAAGGCCTCCGCTGGTGTGGGCAGCCGATGACATCACACAGCACAAGGCAGTTACATCACATCCTGTTGATTGATGAATGTTGGTGTTCCAGTTAAAAAGGAAGGTACATCTTCATAATGTCTGCAAGCTCAAATTAACTAAATCATATATTGTATTTATTAATTGTATTATTTGTGTATTTAACGAGTTAGTTACTTAGTTACTTAGTTACTTAGGGGTAAAAGTTAAGGGAAGTAAAAGCAGCAGCAACTTTAGAGAAGAAAGCCTCTGATGAGAAGCTTTAAGAAACTTTGAAAGAAAAAGAAAAAGACAGAAGGAAGTCAGAAAGTGACCACAGGACACTTCCTCCATCAGCCAGTCAGTCAGTCAGTCAGTCAGTCCTTACGTCCGTCTGTCTGCCAGCCAGTCAGCCAGTCAGCCAGTCAGTCAGCAGAAGGATCAGAGTGAAAAGGTGAAAGGACACACAGGAGAGTAAGGATGGGAGTTTGGGACAAAAAGAGTCTCTGGATCTTTGTGTTGCTCCTGCTGCCTGGTAAGTGACAGTATGTAACTCGACTCTTTCTTCTGATGCTAGTTTTTGTGTTTTCAGCTCACATGCTGTCGGATCATTGAAACTGGTAATGATTTGGGTTTGGTTAGACGGAGAAATATTCAATACAACAGCAAATGATCACTAACCCAATATTTGGTTCCCTCTATTTCTCTGATACTATTGATTACTCACGTTGGTTATGGGAGGATTTCATGTTTTCCTATGGCTGAGCTGCTTCATGTCTTGCTCTGTCTTTCCTGCTGAGCTCACATAGTATTCTTCATATTCTCATTTTCCTCTCATCTGTTATTTATTAAACATATTTATCCTGTCATACTAATTCCATACTGCACATATTTCTCCTCTTTTTATTCCTCCATTTCTACTTTTCATGTTCTGGTGTTGAAACTGTTTGTTGTGTTTATTTATAAAAGCTACAATCTTATTTCTATTCTATATTTCTTTGATGTGTCAGATCCTTTTCTGCTGCAGTGACCAGATTGATGGTCTGTAGAGGTCTGTTGTCCTGGTGTGTCAGTAGCTACTGTACTACTATGTTAGTCTGTAGAGGTCTGTTGTCCTGGTGTGTCAGTAGCTACTGTACTACTATGTTAGTCTGTAGAGGTCTGTTGTCCTGGTGTGTCAGTAGCTACTGTAATACTATGTTGGGTTTCTGTACATTTATTGGACTTGGTGGGTAAATAAACTGATTCTGAATCAGTTCATGAAACTTCTATCATGCCTTGTTTAAACTAAAGTACTTCTTCGCTTTAATCTTTCAAAACTTCATTCCAGTACTAACTGTCAACCTCCTGGTCATTTTTCCAGGTGCTCTGGGTCAAAATGTGACCTATCCAGGTCTGATCTGTGCTGTGAAAGGATCGACTGTGACCATCCCCTGCACCTTCACACGCCTCCAGGCTGTCGAGGGTCCAGATGAGAAACCTGTACCGCTGAAGGTAGTGAGGGTTGTTTGGTGCCAAAACCATGAGATCTGCCATGGCACCACACCGTCGGTGTACGACAGTTCATCAGTCAAAAACAACAATCGCTACCGATACCTCGGAGACCTCAGCAGCAACTGCACTCTGCAGATTAACAATATACAGTTGACAGATTCACAGATTCACCGCTTCAGAGTGGAGATGAACTACAGTAATGACACTTTTAGCAAAGAAGGAACCTTTACTGGTAAAACAGGAGTGAAGGTCACAGTCATTGGTAAGGATATGTTATAATAAAACTAATACTACTACTAATACTACTACTACTACTAATATTACTAATACTATTAATACTACTATTAATACTACTACCACTATTACTACTACTATTACTAATACTAATACTAATACATTACTAATATTACTACTATTACTAATACTAATACTATTACTAAATTTAATACTAATTAATACTATTACTCTACCTTATACTACTACTACTAATAATGATATTACTAACTATATTATATTTGTACACACACACACACACACACACACACACACACACACACACACACACACACACACACACACACACACACACACACCCCAATGCTGTAGAATGGAACTAATTAGAAAACCAAAATAAAACTCTGGACTTTTACTTTCTGAATCGTGATTTTCCACCACTGAAGTCCAAGGAGCAAAACGAACATATCAACCACTAATGTTAACGTGAAATATCAGTTGTGACACGTCTTTGACCAATCAGATCGCTTGGCTCAAAACTGCGTTGTGGATTAAAGATCAAATGAAATTTAATTGTAGATGGAATAAAAATGAGGATCTCCAGCTCCAGTGGTGAGAGCGTGGTGAGAGAGGGCGGTGGAGTCACACTGGACTGCACTGCGACCTGCTCTTTCCACCAATTGAATGTCACCTGGTACAAAAATGACCACGCCCTCTC
>JAXDDW010000061.1:780000-802500 GCA_034670385.1 Hoplostethus mediterraneus
AAAAAGACTTTCATTTTTCCTCCCAAGTGTGATATAATTTTTCAGACCAAATAAGGTATTCCAGACCCCACCCCCTTCCGGTCTAACGTGAAAATGAGTAGAGGTGTAAAAAAATCACCTTTAACTACGTCCAGTGCTAATATTTACTTTTTGAATCTTCCAGGGTTCCTCTGTTATACATTTCTTTACTTGTTGAAGTGATTCTGATGGTTTTAAACGGCTTATTGCTGGCCCTTATACACGTTCCACATGTTACCATTTACCTAAGTAGCTGAGAAAATGTGAAATCTGGAAGTCAACCCGTTTTTCTGTAATTAATTTTTTCCACAAACGGTGTCCAAATGGGGCAAAAACAGGCCGTTTCAGAAAGTAGCGCGTTTAGACGTCATAACGGGCGCTTCTTAACATAATCCAACCCCTCTCAGAGCATGCCCACCCCCAGGTGAACCAATCCCATTTTGCTTATGGTGCATTCCATTGTACTGGGAAATCGATAATTCTGAGTCGGTATTCCTAACTTCCAATCTAAATGTGTTCCAGTGCATCTGCTCGGGAAAACATAATCGCCCTCAGCAAACTCATGTTTGTATGGCAAGTCTCACAATCCAAGCATCTAAAGAGGAACTACATCAACTACTACAGCGCCATTAGTGAATTGAATATCACTGTAGGACACCGTTTTTTCCGAGTACACTGGAATGCACCATTACTTTGGGAACAGTGGAGCTACAATGACAACATGTCTACGGCCAGATCCCAACTCTCCAGTTGTATTGTTGTAGGATGCAGGCAGCAACATAGATCCCTGCACAGTCTCCCAACACGCGAAAATACCAGGACAGAGTGGATGAATTTTATTTTTAACGGCAACGTCCCGGCTACAGTTAGCTTGGCTACAGTTAGCTCGGCTACAGTTAGCACATTTTTTCTGTGTGTGATGATCAGTCCTCAGACTGCTTGAGCAACGGCAGGATTAGCATCTAAATTGAAGCTTAAAGATGGAGCAATTCATAAGGTACGTGACCCATCTGCAAACTGGAATCTGTTAGTGTCACCATGTTTTGATTTAATTTACAAGTTAGTCTGGTTAGTGTATTCGACTGCTGGTTAGCTAACGAGCTAGCGGGGCTAGCCACGGGCTTGTTGGGCGTGGAAGAAGTAAGAAAACTAAAGCTGGAGTCATTAAAAGTAAAGTAAAGTAAAAGTAAAGTTATTGGTTGGAGTCAGGACTCATCTTAAAGGTATTTGTTGTAAACTTTAGCCACCATTAGTACAATTGTGTTTGGTTGTTTGGCTGCGCTGTTTGGATGCAAATAGATTGCATCCAATAATATATTGGCTAACTAGCTCAACAAAATTGTCGATCCTAGTTGTATTCCAAGTTGTATTCAATAAAAAAGCGTATGGACATGAGCCATAAACAGACCGGCTACAGCAGAGAGTGTCGCTCACACACCCACATACACAAAACACACAAAAGTACAATATTACACAGAATTGTTATCATTGAGAAACTAAGTGGAACCGCCTTAGCTTCCTCTTTCCATTCTGGGTCAGACTCCGGCTCAATCATGTCCCGTCTCAGTGTTGGTTCTGGATCGGCCGCCATGGTTCTGGTAGATTTCTGCATCAAGCTTATTTGTTTACCTCGAGCAGCATGAGCGCTCTGCTCGCCTGTGAGGCGGCCAATCAGAGCAGTGCTCATTACATACAACCTCCATGCCCTCAAAACAGCCTGTTCTTTACTATGGAGAAAATGAGTGACTGAAACACACACCACAGAAGTTGGTTTTAGGATTTGTTTTGATATCGACTTCAAACACATCTTGTCAAGACCCCCAGGAACAGTTTTAAATAGCCCAAAATGAGTAAAATATGTCCCCTTTAAAGCTACAATGAAAAAAAAAAAATACTAGCCACACTTAGCATTCAGCATTTGTCTCTTTGTGACCCGAGAATAACGCAACATCTGCACCACGGTTGTTAGCAAATAGTGTAATATCGCCATCATGTGTCAATTTTACTTTTATTATTTCACCCATTTTAAGAAAACAATGATTGGAAAAGGCATCCAGAAGTCAAGTCAGTTCATTTTTACTATAGGCAAAAACAAAATGGATCCCGAGAGAATCTGAAAGACCTGAAATGACGACGACACTTAAGAGGAGAAGTAATAAGAAACTATCATAAGATGCTTGGGTTGAATCATGAAAACACAGAGTTTTTGTCATCTGACTCTGTATCTGACTCTGATCTGGACTCTTCTTAGATCAACAACATTAGAAGCAAATAGTTTGCAGGTCAGGGGTCAGATCGGGTTTAGATCACTGAATGATGAAGAAGTAATGAAAAGTAAGAGCTCAAGAGAGGTGGAGGCTTTTTTGACTACAGCCTGTTTCTGCACAGGAAAGCCTCAAACAAGTCAGGGGTTTTATTTTGAAAGGCATTAGCCAGGAAACATGAGGCCTTTTAATGGATTCATTGAAGACTTCAACACCTTCACCTTTTCAGTGTACAGATGCTTCAGTCTCCAAAGCTTTGAAGTGGAGGCATCATTTGAGAAATTCAGCTACTTACGAGAAATGTGTGTTTTGCTGAGTTTTTTATCACAGGAAGTTGCCCAACCTCACTGGTGAAAAATATCTGCCTCTTCCTCTTTCCTACTGTGGCCGAGAAAAACAGGAAGTGAGAGTTTGGCTTGAAACAACTTTGACTTATAATAGACCAAGTGGGCATAAGTGTAAAAATGATGCTTGGAGGGTGAAAACACACGCATATTTTACCGCAAACGTCGGGATTTATAGAAAAATTCTATGCGGTAAAATGTGCGCACTTCTACACATCCTTTCACCCATGCGTAGAGCTCACCGCAAAGTTTTTCAGACACGGGAATCAGCGACGCCCGATGGGAAGATCACAGAATAAAGCTCAGTCCTCTTAAAAACATAGTTTTATAAGTGTGCTTTCACAGGGTTTGTGGTCTGTTGTATCTGTTAAGTCACTACTTAAAACCTATTTTTATAAAAGGCATTCTCTTAACTCTTATTTGATTGATTATTTTACCGGGCGGCGCCAGGATGAAGTGAAATAAAACTCATTGAATTAACCTGCAATAGCCTCAGAAAGGCTAAATAACAACAACAACAACAACAACAACAACAACAACAACAACATAATGCTACTGTTCAAAATCAAAGAATACATTTATTAATCAGAGACTCACATAAGAACGGAGCACTTTATGAACGAGAACGATTCTGTCAAAATCAACAGGCGGAGGAGTAGAAACAGCATCTCTCTCTCTCTCTCTCTCTCTCTCTCTCTCTCTCTCTCTCTCTCTCTCTCTCTCTCTCGGGGGAAATGGAATTGGGGCTGAAAGTTGTATTTACCACCATGAAAAGCAAGCAGGCTGAGAAACTAAGCGACGTGTCTGTCTGTCATCTCCTCCTCTGTTTCAGTGGGCTACTATGGACGCCCCAACATACACCTATGGAAATATTTGTCTATAGATACATAAAGCTTAAACAGAGGGGGCAAAAATACAACTAAGGGGCTAAGAATATTTTACTCTTTCATATGTAGCTCCTAATGCTCAATGTTGTATAACTTTTAAACAGTTTTTAAATTGTTTTTATCATTTTGTTCATCATCAGTTTGTCTCCCATTTTTATTTTGTCTTCTAAAGCACTTTGTAACTTTGTTTTGAAAATTGCTATATAACAAAAGTTTATTCTTATTATTATTGAGGTGTGCCGGATTATTAGAGCTTGTGCGGTTCTCCACAATGTGGCACAGATCCTCTACTGAGCCCCAGACAGTAGCTACACCTTTACGGCGCTCAACCTCACTGATGAGCCTCAACCTCACTGATGAGCCTCGATCTCGCACTCCGCTAATTTCGTCTTTCTTGCAGCTTGCGTCTCTCAGTCTTTCCCTCATTGATAGTCAACAAAGGCTCCTTAAAAACGTCGGCATATTCATGAGCTATTTAGCATTGCCCATTTATGGTTGATTGTGGGACGTTTATTTTGTGATCTTCCCATCGGGCGTCGCTGATTCCCGTGTCTGAAAAACTTTGCGGTGAGCTCTACGCATGGGTGAAAGGATGCGTAGATGTGCGCACATTTTACCGCATAGAATTTTTCTATAAATCCCGACGTTTGCAGTAAAATATGCGTACGCACATTTCACCCCCGTTAAGGCCACTTTTTTGTGCATGGCAACCTTTATAAATGAGGCCCCTGGTCACAACAGTTGACACAATTATGGAAACACTAAAGTAGAAATCAACAGGCCTGCTGTGCATTCAATCAGATTTGGTTTCCAGAATGAAGCTCAGTAAATAATCTGGTCTCCTCCTCGAGAGCGAGTGGGCAGATAGAGGAGGTATGGAGGAGTATGAGGAGCATGGAGGGACAAAAACAATGTTGTCAACAATTCAAAGCGAACAGGGAGCGCAACTGCAAATGAACTGTAAACAAACTATAATAAACAAATTGTAAACAAACTTCCTGTAAACATCCTGTAAACAAACTCTTCTCAATTGGTGATTGAAGTCAGGTGATCCAGTGAGGCGACATTCAGGTGGCTGGAGGTGTTCTGTCCAGACCTCTCTACTTCTAGTGGGATGTTCTCTATCTAGTTTAGCCTTGGTCAACCCAGATCATCCTCAGGTTGGTCTATTCAGTCAGATGATAGTCAGGACAAATGTTTCATTTATTTCTGAGGATTTCAGGCTCAGATGTCAGTTATCTGGCAGTAGGACTCGTGGTAACCAGAGACATTTAAAACAGGAACTTTCAAGTGATGGTGTAACAGATCATGCTGTTCTCTCAGTCAACCAACCTCCCACTTCTTCTGAATTTAGGTCTTCAACAACAAGTCACCACCACACAGTTCCAACAGTAACTCAGCTGTATTTGTGAGAATCGTCCAGTTTTTCTTCTTTTTGCCTTGCTTTCTTGTTCCTCATCTCACCCCTGCTGTATTAACTATCTTCCTGTTTAGGTGGTGAACAGGTGACCATGAAGAACCGTTTCAGCGATGGAGAGAAATGATGATAATGTGTGTGTGTGTGTGTGTGTGTGGGGGGGGGGGGTTACCATGCAATGTAATGCATTATTTTATAATAATAAAAACATCGCCGTGCAAAACTATCACTGAAGAAAACTGGACATGTTAGTGAGTCATTGTCTGTTCTCATGTTTGCATCAACTGCCATGTGCTGCAGTCTGCATTAGTTTAAGCTAATTGCTAAATATAGTGAACAGTTGTGACAAGGTGGGTGAGAACACGCCATTTCTACCATCATTGCCATATTGCTTACTAATCTAGCCATGCTTGTTAAGAAACTTGGCGCCACTTGACACTTACTATCCCGGGTTTGTTTGTGTTTTGCATTATATTTGGTTACAGTTCACCATTTCTGGTTGAAGTAAAACACTGACAAGTATTGTTAAGTTAGTTATTGTTTATTGGTTCAGTTCTGTGTTCCATAAGTCAAGCATTTTCTTTCTTTGCTACGTACTATACCATACTCACCATGTGGTCCAGAGACAAAGGGAGGAGGCACCCAACCACTTCCTGTATTTATACACTGGGTGACATCATTAGTGATGTCACTGGAGGAGGTTAAGTAAGCTATTTATTGTGTGTTGATTGTGATCTGTTTATAAGGTTGCAAATGTATGTTATGTGGTAAGCTATGTGGAAGTGTTTCTACTTGGAGGTCACTTACCTGTTTTCAGGAGAGGCATGGGACTTACCTGCAGGAATGGGATAGCCTAGACTGACTTGCTGTCTATTTAAGGAGTTGCTTTGTGTCTGTTACAGGGTGTCAGTCAGTGTCAGTGTGTTGCTGAGAGCACGTGATGTTAAAGTTTGTGATGGCAAAATGAAGCTTCCTAGCCAATTGGTTTGAAACTAGGTTAATTTCTTCAAATGCACACTAGGGCCCCCTGCTGGTCAAAAGAATAGAGCAGGCAAGTCTATTGTAGATGAAGACTGTGATGTGTGTGAATAATGACAATGAAATGAACACATATCTATCGGTGTTGTTACCAAATATAAAACCATAGTCGAGTTGAGACGATGAGCTCAACGTTTATTAGATTTTGTTATATTACTGTCACTTAGCAGACACTTTTATCCAAAGCGACATAGACAGGTGATAGTTGACTATACAAATAGCACAACATAAAGGAGTAATACCAATAAAATAAATTGTCTACCAAGCTTCTCTTGGAGGCCGACAGAGGTTCTGAAAAACGTCTGGATGTTAGGAAAAGATGAGTTTTACATCTGTTGGCCTCCAAGAGTCGCTGGAGTTCTTCCTTTCTACCCTTTTCCTTTTGCACCTTGGTTGTAAGGCCAGACAGACAGACAGACAGACAGGCAGGCAGACAGACAGACAGACAGACAGACAGACAGGCAGACAGACAGACATTGTTTTTGCAATAAAGAAAGATATTGCATTAGGGTTTTAATAAACAACTTCAGAGGAAAATATATATGTTTTTTATTTATATCACAGCAAACACAACGCGTTTGTCCAATTTGATCATTTTGGCTGTCTGGAAAAGTGTGTGTGCGTAAAAGGGGTGGGGTAACTTCGGTCACCATGGATACGGGATCAAACACGGAAGTTCTCTATCCAGTTTGAACAAAGCAACAAACTTCAGATCACAGTGACAGCACCGAGGTCAGTCACATACAATTATTTATATAAACTGATTGATTTTAACCAGATATCGCGAGGACAGCGTCGACTCGAGCTTTTCTTCGGTTGTTTCCATGAGTTGTTTTTATTTTTTTTCATTATCGGACATGGAACAGCCTCTCTGTCCGTAGAGTTAGTCCCTTCAACCGCGAACAAACCGCTGATTAACGGAATCAAAGTGGTTATAAGACCACGGAGCTATCGGATAACGGAGCTATGTTTATTTTCTGTGTGATGAACCATTAGGGACGCGTTAAACCTCCTAGTTCCATTGTCGGACCGGTCAGCAGAATGGATCCTACGCTCATTCAAACTCTGTAATATACATACAAGTACACGTATTGATATGTTGTTGTAGTTGTGAGCATAATGGACCAGTAACAACTAACAGCTAAACCCTTTGCAGTCCACAGTCCCGCCTCCAGGATGCCCAGGTTTCAGGAGCTTGAAGCTCATTGCTCCAGCCAGGACCCGCCCCCTGGTGACAGCGGTCTGGTTGCTAAGCGATACGGTGTCCTCCGGAGGCTGGGCCGTGGCAGTTTCGGTTCGGTCTACCTGGTTCAGGACACCAAGGCAAGAGATGGAGAAGACCTGTGAGTCGGTCACTGTGATACATGTACTAGTTAGACGGGTTAGTGGAGCTGAGGGGAGCTAGTTGAGGGGAGTTAGTTGAGGGGAGCTAGTTGAGGGGAGCTAGTTGAGGGGAGCTAGTTGAGGTTCAGTCGAGTTGAGGCGAGATAGTCAGGTTAGTGTTGAGTTAATGCAGTACTGTTTGAAAGTTAGAAATCCCACGATTCATTATGTCACGTGTAGACCAATTTACAATGGCGACTCCTTACCTTCTGTTTATTCTAGACGTCTAATGTCAGTCTCACAACCACGGCGGGGGTCCATGGGCGCGAGCCGGTATCCGTTTTAGTCACAAGAACGCTCGAACGTGGAATGTCGGTAAATGTCCGTAAATGTCCGTTGTTTACGTAGCAATCCTCCGGAGCTCCGGACCAGCCCAGGTTAGGGGTTATATCGAGGTCATATAGAAGAACCAAAGAACTGGAGTATGTTGAAATAAAAGTAAGTAGATTACTTATTGATCTGTTCAGCACTGGTTCTGCTCTTAGATGCTTGTTTGGGGAGGAGATTCACTTTCTGGTGACTAGTAGTTCTCATGCCTCCCTACATTGAATGCACTTATTGTGCTTTGGATAAAAGCGTCTGATAAATGACTGGAATGTAACTTATAAGAAAATGACGCCAATTTATTTTAAAGTTAAAAGTTGAATTCATTAGAAGTTGCTCACCCAGCACATACACCAAAAACTCTGCTGCCACCAAGACCCTGACCTGATAAGTGGCTGGAAAATTGATGGATTAATTCTAACAGACTTCAAGGGCCCACGGGGTCATAAAGTTACTCAACACTAGATGAGGGCACCTCCAGGAGCCAACTTTAACACCTTTTCAATGCTACCTGGAATTGATTTAAAAAAAACAACCGAGAAACAAAACAGAAACTATTTCTGCATGAACACTAGAGGGCAGTAGTGACCTTTGGACACGGCCGCTCCCCTCCCAGTTCATGAGATTGATTTCAGGAGTTTTTCCTTTCCTTGGCACTTACACCGAGTCCTCTGGGCGAAAGAGTCAGAAACCACTCAGATCTGATCTCAGATCTGATCTGAGTGTTTTGAACCAGAAGCAGAGGGAAGGATGAAGGGAATCAGACAGACGTTTTGAGGTTAACATCACGTCACCCAGAAAACAAGACAACTGCAGCTCTCCTCTGGTACCATTCAGTGGAATTAATAGAATCCTTCCGTTTCAGTGATCGATCACCTGAAGCTAAAACATGACAAATCCCCAAAACTGGAGTTACCAGGTTTCCACATAACAGTGACTTGAAGAGAATATCATTTCAAAATGAAAAAGATTGCAAAAGCCTTGTAACGAACTTCTTCCCCAACTGAACTAATTCTGCTAAATCGTATCGCTTGTGATGACCAGGTGTATTTCTGACCTGAACAGGCTGCAGGTATTTTACAGTGAAGCCTTAAAACTAGCGTCATATTTCAGTAATATTTCAGTAATATTGTCATATTTCAGTAATATTTCCCATGGGTATCTAACTGAAGAGCAGCTTCCCTCAGTGCTGCGTGGACAGTTACTAAGTCCATTAACCAGAATGCATTTCACCTCTGGCTTTAATAAACTAGGAACACAGCATCACTGTAAACCCAGTGAGGCTGCTCTGATTGGTGTGAACATGCAGCGGATGATTGTACAGTTAATAACTTTCTTTCTTTCTCTCTCTGTTTCTATCTCATCTCTCCAGTTCCCCCCTCCCTTTCTCTCTCTCTCTCTCTCTCTCTCTCTCTCTCTCTCTCTCTCTCTCTCTCCATCGCCTCCATCCAGTTTGAGGCTCATTCGTTCTGCGGTCTGCAGGGCCAGGTTGTTATCCTGATAGAAAATGTTTTCAAAATGGGGTCGCACAGACAGAGTGGATATTTTTAAAGCTGCTACATCACTTTAACCATCAGTAGCATCATCACATCACTAGTTCTACCTGGTATAATGACTGTAAACCAGTGAGACCATAGTGGAGACGACTGGTATCCTCTATCTCTGTTACTAGTGTTTCTCCACATTAAGACTACATTTCCCATCTTCGTCTTTCCTGAAGAGGATCAACATGTTGAAGTGATTTCTCCATCTTCCTTTCTCTCTTTCCTCCATCTGCCGTCACCAGAAACTCTTTCTCTTTAGCTCCGTTAGCGCTGGAAGAACAGCGCCCTCTTCCTGTTTTGTGCTGTAAAGCAATCCAGCAGATTTCCCTCCAAATCGACCCGGTGGCCACAATGTAGAATGAGAGTAGAGACTGGTAGAGGTTGACAGGCTGGTAGAGGCTGACAGGCTGGTAGAGACTGACAGGCTGGTAGAGGCTGGTAGAGGCTGACAGGTTGGTAGAGGCTGACAGGCTGGTAGAGGCTGGTAGAGGCTGGTTGTATAATATGACGTTAAAATGACACAGTGCACCTTTAACAACGTGTACATGGTTTAGCTTGCATGGTACCAGAAGCATTTCTCCGCCTCTCAAGCCAACGAACGCTCCCTCACCATGGTCCAGTCCTACACCCCCATACCTCCAGACCGTGGTCCAGTCCTACACCCCCATACCTCCAGACCGTGGTCCAGTCCTACACCCCCATACCTCCAGACCATGGTCCAGTCCTACACCCCTATACCTCCAGACCGTGGTCCAGTCCTACACCCCCATACCGCCAGACCGTGGTCCAGTCCTACACCCCCAGACCCCCAAATCAAATCAAATCAAATCACATTTATTTGTATAGCCCTTAATCACCGTTACAGTCCCTAAGGGCTTCACAGTGCCCAACATATCTGACACTCTTATACAGAGTGGTTTACAGAGTGACTTTCAGTGTCTTGCTCAAGGGCACTGGGGCAGGACACCCATGACTCCTATAGGACAACATACAGTATATTTAGAAGATCCCAAGTCAGATGACAGCTGGTGAGTTGGTGTTTGGAGTCATCAGCTCTGCCCTTTTCCCTCCTGACAGATCCCCCCCCCCCACCCCACCCCACCCACCGCCCTTTCCACCAAAAATAGACATCATGCCCTAATCAATGTGTCAGCGCTCCACTCATGAATCTCTGTGCGTCAGAAAGAAAGAAAACAAAAGCCCTGCCAGGTTTTCAGGTGTGAATGAAACTGCTTATTTTCTCATTGACGTCCATAAAGAGATTAGAGAGTTTTTAAGGTTTTAAGGACCACAGGTTTAGGGAATGACTGAGAGAAAAAAACACCAAAACTGTAGTTGCCTGGTTTTTCCACGACTGCAGCGATATTCCATCACCTTGGCTGTCCATCAGGATGCTGTATCCATGGCAACGGAGGAGCGATGCCTGTCCTTTTATCCTGCCATCAACAGCACAGCTTGTCAGCTGCTGGACCGAGGGAATAAGCTTTCATTGGCTTTGTGTGGATTTTGACATGAAAGCCTCCCCGCCCACACAGGACAGGAAGGACAGGGAGCCCATCCTAACTGGAACCACAGGAAACAGTTGGGGAGTATACCATCTAATGGACAATCTCATCATCTCATGTTAAATAAAAAGTAAAATTGTATGTTTGTTGTTTGGCCAAAGTTTGATGTTTCGTCCAGTCAGAGATCAGACGGGTTATGATGTAGAAAGCTGGATTTAGTGGAATTGTTTATTGTTGGGGTAGGGGGTGGCCCATGTTACCAACCAATCAGAGTGGTGCTAGAAACACCCCCACATGGTCTGGAACTCTGTAAGCAACAAGCATTTAGAAAATATTTTTCCTTCTTTTTCCTGCCTTCTTCCACAAGATGCTCAAAACTCAACAGTCTTCTCTGAGCACATTGAGCCTTTCCATGAGGAAGTGCTGGGTGAAATAAATGTCCTAGTTAAGCATGTTATTTCTCAGAGGTTCGTAGCGCTGAGCAGATGGTGACCGGGGTGATAAATCTCAGTTTAGTTTCCACCTGTTTTTAGCTGGTAGCACTAAACAGGCTGGAAACCTGGTGGAGGCACCGGAGCAGCCAGGCCTGATCAATGTATGTACTGTCAATGTACTGCTGTGTGTTCATGTGTGTGTGAGTGGCAGCGCTGCCATTCAGTTCTATGGACATGGAGAGAGACTCAGTGAGTTAGTGAGTTAGTGAGTTGGTAAGTTAGTGACTCAGTCGTTTTTCCACCGCAGGAACTTTTCTGCTGAAAGAAACTGAGGCAAGGGTGGTGACAGGGTAGCCTACTTATTGCTCAACAGCCTACTCCTGTTGAAGTACCCTTGAGCAAGACACTGAACGCCTAGCAGTCAGTATCAGCTCAACACCTAAAATGTTTTTCAGTCGTTTTAGAGCCCCTAGACTCACTTAGACTCATCTACATTCACCTAGACTCACCTAGATTCACCTAGACTCACCTAGACTCACCTAGATTCACCTAGACTCACGTAGATTCACCTAGACTCACCTAGACTCACCTAGGCTCACCTAGATTCACCTAGACTCACCTAGACTCAGCTAGTCTTACCTACATTCACCTAGATTCACCTAGACTCACCTAGATTCACCTAGACTCACCTAGACTCACCTAGATTTACCTAGACTCACCTAGCCTCACCTACATTCACCTACATTCACCTAGACTCACCTAGACTCAGCTAGCCTTACCTACATTCACCTAGATTCACCTAGACTCACCTAGACTCACCTAGACTCACCTACCAGCTTTATTTCATTTTACAGATTTTCTCAATTGCTAAGACACATTTCTTGAAACCTTCACCCATTTTCTCAAAACTTTAAACACAAAACCAAATCTTCAAACTACATTCACCAAACCTCTGACTCTTCTGGCAAAATCAAACAATCGCCTCAAAACCATTTAATCTGTGCTCAAAATTAAACACACACAATACACAATACACACAGCCAGTCAGTATAGAAACACTACAGAGCATTCCTTAGACACTACGTCAGGAGATTGAGAACACAGTGTCCAGGGCATGGAGTTACAGCAAAACATGTTTCTTGTATAGAAAAAAAAAGTATAGTAACCACAACTTAGTACAGTGAATATATTGTATACTGTAAGTATTGAATGTGTATATATCTGTATATTCAGCAGAAAATGAAAAGCACATTACAGTCCACTCGAAATCAAAGTCAATGAGAGATTCATTCTGCCTCAGCATCACGTCTTCGTCCTGCTTCCCTCGTCATTCCATGAACAAGAACATGGTCTATCACAGAATTTCATCTGAAATTACTGTTCTTGGTCTTGCTCTTTCTCGTCCTCATGCTCCTCGTCCACCACCCCTTACCTCTTCCTCCTCTTCCTCTCAGATTTAAATAGCCCACACCACAGAAGCTGGGTTTACAGTGATGCTTTGTTCCTAGTTTATTAAAGCCAGAGGTGAAATGCATTCTGGTTAATGGACTCAGTAACTGTCCACGCAGCACTGAGGGAAGCTGCTCTGGATTTTCTTTGATATCGACTTCACAAACGTCTTGTAAAGACCCCCAGGAACAGTTTTAAATAGCCCCAAATGAGAAA
The DNA here is from genome assembly GCA_034670385.1 of Hoplostethus mediterraneus. NCBI lineage: Eukaryota > Metazoa > Chordata > Actinopteri > Trachichthyiformes > Trachichthyidae > Hoplostethus > Hoplostethus mediterraneus. The sequence continues at coordinate 792,824 of JAXDDW010000061.1, forward strand.
AATACCCCCCCCTTTAAATACCATTTGCTATCCAAGCACACAACTAATGCAGACAGCCCCGTTAGCGCCGAAACATCTCGCTTGCGGCAGACCACGCTTGATAGTGTGCAAGGGAAACCCATGGACAAACCTACAAGCAGCAAGCTTTCAACAGCAATAGCTACATGGGTGGCTACAGCTTACAGGCCAGTTAACATTGTGCAGGACGAGGGCCTGCGAGAAATGATTCGGATCGCATCCAAACGACTGCACTTCTGAATTAGTTAGTTGGGGCAGGCTACGACGGTGGCGGAGTATTGGACTTTGCTCGGCTGTTACCTCAGGGGAACTTCGGTCGCATGCATTGACTGTTATGAAGACGTGAAGCGTGCGCCGAAACACTTTATGCAAGTAGCGAAACAGTGGAACATTGAACATGAAGTCAGCACCGCTAGAGCTCACAACATGATAGCAGCGCACCGCCGCCAACGACCCATCACAGTGTCTCTGCAGTTACCAACATGCAGAAAAGACAATCACTCACACAGGACGTGTCAACGAGATGGACCTCGACCCTGGAGATGATGAAGCGCATGCAGAGAAACCAACAACCACTGAGAGCTGCGCTGGTCCTTCATACAACCACATCGCCATGCCAACAGCATGGAGGTTGGACACAGTGCTGGAGCCCTGCAGGTAATTTATTGATAGCCAACGTGTTTCTTAATCAAAGTGGATGAGGGAGGGAGAGAAAGAGTGTAAGTGTAGTGTGTGTGTGTGTGTGTGTGTGTGTGTGTGTGTGTGTGTGTGTGTGTGTGTGTGTGTGTCCCACCTGCCGCCTAGTAGTTTGTGATGTGACTAAAGGCACGATTATAGTTGAGGGACTATTTTCAATGGTGTTCATCTTGCTGATGTTCAGTGCCACTCAGCCCTTGTGTGAGTGAAGGTAACAAGTTCCTAACTGAAGTGCTTTTCTCTCTTATTGCAGGGACATAACTGAACTTCTCCGAGGAGAAAAGTTTGTTTCATGCTCAGTGGTGCTGCCTGCTTTGTGCCATATATTGCCAGTGATGGAGATCTGAGGATGACTCAGACCTTCACAACAGACGTGGAGAAAGGAAAAATCAAACATCACTTGGCCGAGGATTGCGACAGCACTTGATCTTATAGGGTGAAGGACCTCAAGTGTCTGTGCAGACCTGAGAGGGCTGAGGTGTGGGGTTCAATCACTGCCTTGCTCGGGGAGGAGAGGCCTGCACAGCGACGTCTGAGCTGCTGTCATGGTTGCCCTAGAGTCTGACTCTGATGAGGAGGAGGGCTCCATTGAGAAATGTGTGGAGCGCTACAGGGCAGAGCATGGAGGACTGTCCCCAACATGAAGGGGCACAGCAAGCTGGCCTGCCTGCAGTATCCAAAGAAATAGAAGTATAGCCTAACTGCAGTATCCAAGAGTCCTATTTCTGTAATTTTCTTTCTGATACTCCCTCCACTCTTTCCTGCTCTCTTTATTTATTGTTTGTTTTATTCTGTATTATCCTGTTTTGATCCCAAATAGCACAAGAGGATGTTTTTGTGAGCCTTTATTTTCCCCATGTGAGGTTGGACATAATTACATTGTGATTTGCTTTAGAAGTGCGAGTGACCTTTGATCTATACTGAAGTAATGGAAAATGTATCTGACCAATGTACCTGTTGTACAGCGAGTCTGTCTTTTGAGAGCCATCGTTTCTTGGGCTTGAGTTTGCCATGAGTTGTGATTTGACCTGTGTGGGTCCTGGACTGTTTCCGTTGTTTCAGTTGTTTTGTGTTAATGCTTAAAAAAAGGTTGGACACACGACATTGTGTGAGATACTGACTTACTATATTACGAAGTAATGTCAAATTTAGCAGGCTTGAGTTATGTTATGATCTGATCTGATCTAAATGTACCTGTATCTAAATGTTTCTGGACAATATCTGTTTTGTCTTGTTAATTGATTTCCAATAATAAAAACACATACATTTGCATAAAGCAAGCATATTTTGTCCACTCCCGTGCCGATAAGAGTATTACAAACTACAAACAGATAAAAAAATAATTGATTCATTCACAATTAATTCGCAATTAATTTGCGATTAAATATTTGAATCCATTGACAGCTCTACTTTATATACTTTTGACATGTGAAACGTACTTTGCTGCTTTATATCTCAAACTTCAGTGTAGATGAGCCAGCCTGGCTGGAAAAACACACAACCGTCGTTACAGTTGTACGTATGTACGGTCATCGGGGGATATAAGCCTCTCAATTGTCAATCAGTGGTGCCAATGTGTGAATACAAGGCCTCATTAACCAATCAGTATTTCTATCTCCTTTTATGGAGTGAAATTCTCTTCCATATTGTTTCTGTGCGTCATGGTGCTTACCAGCAGGTCTATGTATGTGATTATAGTTAGAATGAGAAATATTGTGCATCAACCAAATGACACTTTCCAAAGCCGCCCGCAGCTCACCGTCTGTAAGCACCTGCAACACAAGGAGGCCTGGTGAGCTCAGGCATGGCCGAGTTGTGCAGCTCGTCCACAGATCAGTTGTGGTAGAAATCTGGTAGAGATGGTAAAGGAAAAGACCAACCTCAGGTCAGATTTGTACCATTGAACAATTGTCTGCTGGAGTACCATCCAACTCAGGCCAAACAGGTCCTGTCAGTTTAATAATAACCTTCAGAAACTCAGAAAGGATTAATAAGCTGCTGTGGATATGAAGCATTAGAGAAGGTGACTGAATTTGATTGAAATGAAAACGTAAGCCAGCTAAAGGGAGCTGCTTGGCTCCAGGACAACTACATGTGGGACTCAAGCTGAAGGCTGTGACGTCGGTAAATGTGAGAGGATTTGCTCATTGCTGTATCTTAAATTGGAGTCGAGGGATTATGTGGTTTTGAAGACCGATACCAGTTCGATACCGAGAACAGAAAAGCCGATTATAATACGACCACTGGCATGTAAGAAGGTCTTGGATCTGTGACTCTGAACATTGTGATATGGATGTAATAGATTTATGACTCTAAACCGTTACAAGATGTGAAGAGGATGAAGGAGGATTATCTCAACGCACAGGCCACAAAACACTTTAAACACTATCAAACTGATCTCAGTGCAGTGCACAGCAGATCTCAAAATCAAACTTATAGGATACAGCTACGCTGTGGCCAGATGAAAACCACGTCCCTGCAAGAGGTTATTCAGGGAGGAAGAAGAGATGGCTTCTGTTCTCCGTGTCTTCGATGGGAAACAGCACAGAAATTGTGGAAACTTTAAATTCAGGGAATAAAAAGAAAACTTCCCAAACTGCAGCACCGAGGTTTGAACCTGGCAGCAGTGGCCTGTTGACCATGTTAACATCTCAGATTGTGGATCGGAGCCAAGCGGCCTCCGGTGTGTCAGGTGGGTTTTGTTCTGTACATCAAGAGCCTTGCGTTTCCCGTCTCCTGCCACAGATTTCAAAGGCGATCATTTGACAACGCTGTCCCAGGGAGCGCCTCCTGTTCTTTAGTCTGGAGCAGTTTGCCGGCCCGACTCGCTGTTGCTATGCAACTATTGAAACTGTTTGATGTGCGACACACTTGTTAAAGCTGAAATGTTTCTGGGTTTGGTAGAAACGCAACTATCTGGGTTGTCAACAGCATCTCCTCCTGACTGAGACAGGTTGTCTCTGGCTAACACCTCAGTGTTGCAGCAGCAGAGGGCGCTGCTTCTGGTAGTGTTCAATGTGACAAAACACTTTTGGAAGAGCGCCTTCAACACCCCAAGTTGGAAAAGTTCAGCTCAGAGCAGAAAGACGTCCTGTGTCACTGTTGTTTTTTTCTCTACTGTCCAATCGGATCAACGGAGAGCCGGGACTTCGACACTTTCACACTTTCCACTACAGCAGATCAGTGACCTGGTAACACATATGAAGGTCAAAGAACCCGTTGTAGGATAAATGTTTGCTTGCTTTCACACATCCATAATAAATTTGAAGTCGCAGACAAGACGCACAAATGTGTAAATGAAAGTTTTCATGAATGTCAGGGACTTTATTAACTTTATTTTTGTTCTTAAATTCATCTTTACAGTACAACTACAACACAGTGACTTGCGATCCTGTGCATCACAAGTGCAGAACCTGCATGTGCTCAGTTTTGATAAAACTGTATGTGTGTGTGTGTGTGTGTGTTCTGACCTGGTGTGTGTGTGTGTGTTCTGCATGTAAATGTGTGTGTGCAGGTATGTCACAGTTGAATGAACAGACTCGATGCTGAGGAACTGCAGCTTCACTTCTCGAATCGAAACTCTGACGGTTAACGAACCCTCAGCTCATTACTGAGGAGCTCAGAGGGCTGCGCCGTCAGTCCTCCGCCACATTCTGAGCCAATCAGCTTGTCAATCCTCCATTGATATTTTGTACCTGCAGAGTAACGTCACATTTCAGCATCTAATTGGCATTACAGCCCATTTTGACAGATCTGTTTTCACTGCATGTTTGCTGAACTGCTGCTGCACCTTGGCTCCATGATCTGCATGTAGTTTTGTAAATGTGTTGCTGATATTTTCCTCCAACCAGTGAAGTGTTGAATGTTCCAGCTTGGCTGCTTGTTGATCCACTTTAGATCAGAAATGTCCTGATAGTTTCGGTCCTAAGAGATAGTTGGAGCAGAAATAAGACCTGGACATTCACACCACATTCAGACCAGAGACTCTGATGGATACTGGTCCTGGAGATGCTGCTGCAGGTCCTGGAATAATCTTGGAGTTTGATGAGTAAAAGGGTAGGAAGGTAGAAATGTAGGAAACCGCTAAGAAGAAATGTTGAGAAAGTCATGTTTTGCTCTTTTTCATTGGACGTTGTGATGCAGTGGTAAACATCAAGGGTAAAAAGGTAGGTAGCCAGCGTCCTGAGATCTGAGGGTGCTTGGCGGTTTATATGGTTTAATCAGATCTGATCAGTAGGACGGTGCCATCCCATGTAATGATTTATATGTAAGTAAAAGCACCTTAAAGTAACACCTGGCCTGAATTGGTATCCAGTGTAATGAGGATAGGATGGGAGTTATATGGTTGAATTTCCTAGTTTTGGTCAGGATTCTGGCAGCAGCATTCTGGACCAGTTGTAGTTTTTTAGTGTGCCCAGTAGGTAAGCCCGAAAAAAGGACATTGCAATAATTGATTCTGGATGATACATAGGCATGTACTAAAATTAGTACATGGGTCGAATCTTGGCAATATTGCGAAGATGATAAAACGCTGTTTTAGTGGTCTCTTTAATATGCAACTCGAATGAGAGGGTAGGGTCGAATTTTACCCCAAGGTTTTTAACGTATGGGCTCTGGGAGATTACACAACTATCAAGATTTAGAGTAGTATTCTCAAATAAGTGTCTATGTCTTGCTGGTCCTACAATCAGCATCTCAGTTTTGTTGCCATTAAGAAGTAGGAAGTTTAGGGACATCCAACATTTGACCTCTGATAGGCAGGCAGTTTTTGGAATTGGGTGTTATCGGTTGGTTTGACGGGTAAGTAAATTTGGGTGTCATCGGCGTAACAGTGGAAGTTAATGCGAATGATGCCACCAAGTGGTGGCACCAAGCATATAGATAGAGAATAGTAGTGGTCAATAGCTAACAGTTGGAGTCAAAGCTAACAGGTCATTGACCACTCTTGTGAGTGCAGTTTCGGTCGAGTGAAAGGATCTAGTGAAAGGACTAGTGACTAGATGAGTTTCCGTGTTTGGCGTGATGCGTTCAATGTCCCCGACAACCTCTGTAGTCTCATTTAGCCACTTGTTAGCAACCGCCTTTTTTAAGACACGTAAAAGCTTCAAAATTCATGAGTGGGGTATTTACTGATGTATTTTAGGTTGTAGAACAAAACGTGAAAACCTCTTAAGCTTGTGTTAACCGCAGACCTTATTTCAGGCATCTAACCAAAAACACACAACCAAAACCATAGACTTCGAGGCGAGTGAACCAGAAGTGCAAAAATGCTAACTCATTTCCTGGTTTTAGGACTCATTCCTGCACCACTCTATTGCCTGGAGGTAGGAAGGAGCTGTTCCTTTCACTGCCCTATAGGCTAGCACCAGGGTCTTGAACTGGATGTGAGCTACTTCCTGTTTCAGTCACCTGAGCTCTGCCTCCTGTTTCCCTCGATTTGTAGAATATCATATGAAACTATGTTGTATTACTTTTTTTGTATAACTACAAATTTGAAATGACACGAGTGAGGAGAATTACTGGCCAATGTGAAATACAGTGAGAGGATGATGAACTGAACCCTGACCCTGAAATGAAACTCTACATCCCACAATGCACTTCTGAGTCCAATATGGAGCTGGAGTTTCAAGGGAAATTGGCTGCTTTGAAAACGCAGAGCGAGTAACTGAATGTGTTTAAGGCAGAAACAATTGGGGGAAACAATTCATCCTTCTGATAATGTATCAATGCAACAGTGTTGTCAACAGGATGGATGCTGGAAGACGTCTACACCACTGTAGGTGTTTTTCAGCTGGGCTCAGATCTGATTTCACAGTACAAAGTGAGGCAGGGAGGTGAAGAGAGGCTGCAGTAATAAACCAGAACCTCCACTTCACCTGCTGACCTGCACACCAATTTAACAGGAGCTGAAGTGACGGGCCGCTCAGCAGGGAGCAGCTGATTAACTCCCTGAGGATGAAGAGGAGGAGGAAGAGGAGGAGGGGGAGGAGGGGGTTAGTAGGACAGAGGATACCCAGGCGGCTCCATTATTCTGGGCCTGATTAGCATAGAGCTAACATTAGCATCCTGCCTGGATATCACAACGCTGAATGGATGAAACGGAAACATAAAAGCAAAATCTGCTAATAACAGGAAAAAATAAAACATCAATCATCCACATTCTTTTGTCTTTGCACCTTTTTGTAGGATTTCAGTGGAAATTTACTGGACTTGTTAGATTATGAGCATTATAACGAGGCTTGATGACATCAGAGTGTCTTGTTGCACCATCATTAGTTGTAGTTTGTTCTAGTTTGTTCTGGTTTGTTCTGGTTCGTTCTAGGTAGTTGTAGTTTGTTCTAGTTCGTTCTCGGTAGTTGTAGTTTGTTCTAGTTAGTTGTAGTTTGTTCTAGTTTGTTTTAGTTAGTTCTAGTTTGTTCTAGTTAGTTGTAGTTAGTTCTAGTTAGTTAGCTGCTGGCAGCCTCATTCCAGCTCTGACTGTGCTGATGAACCCTCTCACCTCCTGTGTCTCGCTGCCCTTTGGCCTCTTGGCTTCCAGGAAGGTGCTGAAGGAGATCCCGCTGGGCGACCTCCGGCCCAACGAGACGGTGCGAGCCACCCAGGAAGCCCAGCTGCTGTCTCAGCTGCACCACCCGGCCATCCTCACCTTCCACCACAGCTTCCTGGAGCGAGACGCCTTCTGCATCATCACCGAGTACTGCCAGGTACCACGCCGACTCGGTTTACGTCTCAGGACAGGATAGGTCAGATGATGATGAGAGGGAAGGAACTCTCTAAGCCGTTGTTTAATGTTGTTAATATTCCTTAAACTCGGTAAACCGTTATTTAAGGTACTCAACCTAACCTACAAACCAAACTCCCTCTGGACCTTCATGTCTGGAGAGAGGAGAGAGGGGCCAGTGACATTACAACATGAGACCAGTGATTTATCTCTCTCTCTCTTCTATACTCCTTTGTTCTATTCCTCTCTCTCTCGCCCTCCCTCCCTCGTCTCTATCTATCACTCCATTATATTTCTCTGTCTAGGTTGCAGCAGGTACCCTGTTCGTTGTCGAGCTTCTCTTCTTCTAATGAATCTCAGAGCCCCTTCATCTCCTTCTTCTTCTCTTGCTGTTTTTTCCTCCCCATATTTCCCATATTTCCCCATGTTTCTTTTCTCCCTCATTTATCTTCCTTGTCATTTTGTCTCGCTTTCCCCCACGACACTGTTTCTCACTGTGCACTGTTTCTCAATGTGCACTGTTTCCCCCTCTGAACTTCTGTTGATGTTTCTCTCATTAGAACACATTATGGTTCTGTGTTGAGCAAGGCACTAACGCTGCAGGGTTGGGGGTTCAATTCCCACTGGGGCCACCATGTTGACTATGAACTCGCATATGATGCTGAAAGCCACGCTGGATAAAAGCTTCCATCCAATGGTTTGTATTATGTTGGACACACACACACACACTAGCCAAACAAGGAGGCAGTGCACTCAGTCGCCCTTGAAGCTATCTAGTCAGACCATTACCCACAACCCCCAGAGCCGAGGCGGGCTCCGGCTCTCCACTGCACTCCATAAGATACAAGAAAGCAGACGACAGATCGCCTCAGCCAGGCCTCACGCTGCTGTGAAGGGGCAGACAGAAAGAGAAAGTCTGTTGACAGGAATGAAGATAAGAAAACATTTCTCTTGTAGAGTTTCAAAAATAATCCATGGGAGTCAAAGAGAAAATACAGAATGGGGTTTTTCACATGGACCCTTGGGACAGAAGCATAAATACATGAAGAGCCTTGTATGTGTTTGCTGTCCCTATTCCTCTATAGGATAGGGACCTGGATTGTAAGCTGGAGGAAGTGAGAGAGGCTGGGCGGAGCTTGCCTGAAACGCAGGTCATCGATTGGCTCATCCAACTGCTGCTCGGGCTTCACTACATGCATGACAGGTTGGGATACTATTACCATGGCAACCTACATTCCCCTGCCTCCCTGAAGACATCCTGTTCAACTTCATTGGTTTCCACTGCTCTCTATGCACATTTTAGGCATTCAGCTTACAATCTTCTCCAGAGCTTAAATTCAGATCACCAACTACAATTACAAGCAATCAGGAGGTCAATAGTGAGTGTGAGAGTACCCTGACAGTAGAACGATCATGGATGATGGAGAAAGAAAGAGATAAAAATGAGATCTAAATAATGAGCTAATGTAATGGGACTTGCTGGTCGGCTCCCAGTGTGAATGTGTGGATCTGTATGTCTCCTGGTAAATAAATGGATGGATGGCATTATAATCATGAAAGATCCAACATATCAAATGGTTGTTGCTTTTCATTTGTAATATTAAGTCATGATGAGACATTATATTAGATTAGACAGAAATGGGTTTGAACATGCAGATATGTATTGTAACCATATACACTATCAGATGGAGGAAACATTCAGAGTGGGCGTGTGCGCTGTGTAAAATATAATTGAGCAGGTAACATATAAAGTATGGAGAACTGAGTCTGAACTTTATCAGATACAAGGATGTACAGAAACATGGAAGTAGCATTCAGACACCGACGTGTCCAGGAGTAATGTGAACAAGGTGTCTGGATGGACTGAGATCAGATGTTCAGAGGCTTCACCAACCTGCTACCAATGTGTCAGTAGAACCAGTTGACTATCTGAACCAGGTTGTTGTGGTGTGTCTGTAGATCATCCAGTAACGTTCTCAGTAAAAGTGATCAGTGTGATCAGGTAGATTTGTCTCCAAATGTAGGTTACTGTGACTCAGTAAACTGTCTTGTCTTTAGCCCTAGTCTCTACTCCAAAACACTCTGAGTTGGAGCTGGAGAAGAGTCAGCTAGTTAACCTGAACTAACTGGTAGCTAGCTAACTAGCCAGCAGGTTAGTTTAGTTATTGTTAACATGGGACTACTAGCCACTGCTAACACTAGCTTCTACTAGATATGTTAGGTAGCTAACTAGCCAGCAAGC
>JAXDDW010000061.1:807500-832500 GCA_034670385.1 Hoplostethus mediterraneus
ATTTCAGATTTCTGACTGAACAGCTGATGAAACTATAAATGGGCAGAAGAGGAAAAAGAACAGCAGGGTTCGGGAGATGGAGTCCAACAGTGTTTAGAAAAGCAGACAGGATGCAGATTGTTCTACTGACCTGATCTGACTTGTCTGAGAGTGGACAAAGAGACTTGGTATTGAGATACATGATATTTTAATACTTACATTCAATAGTTTATGTGTGACTGTGTACGTAAGTGAGTAACATGGACAGTATATAGAGCTGTTTGTCTATCTGATACTACAGCTAGACAGGAGATGAGACTGGATGGATCTGGTGGGTTCAGGTACACAGTAGATCCACCTGCAGCAGCCTCTACTCTATCTGGATGGACCTCCAGCTGTAGGCGACCCTCCAAACATATTTAACCTGTTCACTTCATTTATGTAATGCAAACCCTACCAGTGTTTTCAGACCAGATGTCTATGGGTTCAATTAGTTTAGTCCATTGATACAACTCATTTATAACAACAACCTCATATCATTTGAAAGCAAATTGTTTCTATTCCGGTGAAAAGGAGATTTTCACCTAGAAATAGTTTCAATATATGAAATATGTCTATTGCTACCCAGTGGAAGACAGTATATCATGTTGAAATAATACATCATATTGAGGGTTAAATCATTTTGGGACACAAATATGACTGAACTTCCCTCTTATCCTTAAAAAGTACCATCATTTGGTGCTACTTAAATTGAATTACATGGTCCTCCATGGGTTTGAAGAAAATTCTGCAACCCTTGGGCTGCTGAAATCTTTTGAATGAATCCAAAGCCCATTGGATAAAGCCGCATGGCCGTCAACGTGAAAGTCAAGCTGTTTCTCTTTTTTTTGGAGATACAAGGTTTTCACCATAATGAATGTCTAAACTCAGCTACAAATCTGAGCTCAAACTGACATGCAGCCAGCACAACAGAAATAAGGAAATTAGTAAAAAAAAAAAAAAAAGAAGACAGATGGATGGGTGGATGCATGGAGACGATTGAAATCACCATTTTGTTCCAAAATGAAATCTACACCATTTAGAAAAAGTAATACAGAAAAAAAAGTTTAAATATTACGGCAGCAGGAGGAATCAGATCTTTCAGCATCATTGGTGAGTCCTTTCTCTGGACAGAGCGCTGACTCTAATCTAACGTTTCCCCCCAAAACACTTCCTGGTTTAGGCTGAGAAGACAGCTGAGGTCTAACTAACTGACGTTCCTGCTGCAGGGCGCTGGGCTGTATTCTCTACCAGACCTGTTGTCTGACTCACGCCTTTGAGGGTCCCAACTTCCTGTCTGTGGTCATGAAGATCGTGGAGGGAGAAACACCGGCGCTGCCCGCTGGATATTCTCAGGATCTCAACTCTGTGATGCAGAAGTAAGGACAGCAACAGACCGCTCACAGACATAGTAACATAGTAGTACAGTAGCTACTGACGCACCAGGACAACAGACCTCTAACAGACTAGTAGTACAGTAGCTACTGACACACGGTGCAGGACAACAGACTTCTACCAGACTAGTGGTTAGCGGTGGGGTGAGTCCGACCTGTCCTACGTTACAGGCCCTCAGTACAGGAGCTATGATGATGACTTGGTGGTCCGGACTATCCCACCACAGTAGAAAAGCCTTCTGTCTGTAACTGGTTTGTCTGGTTTGTCTGGTTTGTCTGGTTTGTCTGGCCCTGGCTCCTGATCATCTGGTCATATTAACCCTGTCCCCCTCCCCAACTGTCCTGATACCATCATGGTTGGCTTACTGAATGTCAGGTCCCTCACTAACTGGCCAACCCGACCAGCAACTACAGAAGGTGGGTACTTCTCATGGATTAGCAGCCAAATGCTCTCTGTCGTCTCTCGACCATTTCAGTATCAATCAGTGGAAAGGTCCGTCCACCCTGCTGATCTACAGGCCACCGACTGTAGTTTCACCCAGGAATCTTCTGAACTGTTGTCTCTCATCTGGCTTTTACTTATTCCTGCTCATCCTCATCCTGTTTTTGTAAAGGACATACATGGGACCTCGTTTTAACCTCTTTAATTGGATACTGTTGATTTCTTTGTCTCAGACCACAAAGCCATAGTTTTACTGAGCCCTTGACAGGCCTAGAAACTGCCATAGAAACTGCCTTTTAATCCTCAACTCAGTAGCTCCGTGTAAAAACAGGAAATGATCTGAAGCCCTGCCCCGGCTCGCCGACCTCACTCGGTCAGTCAGGAGAGAATGCAGAATGCCAAAAGGAAGTGGAAATCAAACAAACTTCAAATCTTCCTGGACGTCCTTAAAGAATCTATGGCAAAATATCAAGCTATGAAAGTAGAAAGAGAAAATTACTTCTCCGCTTTCATCTCCAAGAACGTCCACAAGCCTGAATCCACTCAGGTTACAGAGTCTGTTTCATGACTCCAGATCAGTTCCCCTTGTTGATTCTGCCACGCTGAGGGACCAATATCTCTCTATCCCTCATCCTGCCACCTTGACATTATTCCTACCAATTGTTTAAAGGAGGTTCTCGGGACTGAGGGTCCATGTATTTTATTGATTATTAATATCTCCGTTCCCCCTTGTTTTAAAGATACAGCAGTAAACCTCTTCTTAAGAAAGCCAACTATCTGAATGCCTTCAGTGTTGCTGAAGGCAAAAGAAAGACTGTGGCCCCGGTCTTATATGGATGTTAAGCTGCTGGTATACTTCCTGCTACTACTACTACTGCTACTACTACTACTACTACTGCTACTACTGCTACTACTACTACTACTACTGCTACTACTACTACTACTACTGCTACTACTGCTACTACTACTACTACTGCTACTACTATTGATTCTCCCAGAAAGACTGTGGCCCCGGTCTTATATGGATGTTAAGCTGCTGGTATACTTCCTGTGAAGTCGGGCGAAAGCGACAGTCGACACCCAAAACTACCACAAAACGTCACTGTTGAAGTCCAGCACAACAGTTCTGTCCATGTCTCTGCGGCGTCTCCTCCCCGTCGTCTCGTGACGCAGTCCTCCTATCCTAAATATCACATGGTATTTGTTTTTGTATCACTGCCATTGTTGTCATTGCTGTTGTCGCTGCGACTCTGGTTGCTAGGTGTGGGGATGGGGAATGCGTCATACGTCTCGTCTTGCATTCTCCGCCCCCGTCGCACAGAGCTTCTACTACGATATACTCGTCCACGTCGCTTTGGGTGTCTTTGAATGAAGTATACCTGCAGCTTAACACTGACTCCTGTGCTCCCCCCGTCTGTCTCTGAACCAGGATGCTGGAGAAACATCCGTCCTCCAGACCTTCAGCCGCTGAGCTCCTGAAGACCCAGTTCATCGAGGACAACATGCAGGTTTGACCCGTTAAACTGAAACTGAACGGTTTCTGGTTTCTCCATGAGATCTCCATCACATTTACCTTAATCACTGTCACACAACAATCAGAGCTCTTTGAAAAGTCAAACTTCATCAACTTTAATGTTCACGCCGTCGATGATATCCACTTCCTGTCTGACGCCGTTTCCTGTTTACAACCATTCCAGAGGTGACGGTGTTTGTTTGGCCGGTATAGATATAAACCTATCATCTATTAAACCATGGGACTAAATGAGTCACGCGCACACACACGCACACGCACACGCACACGCACGCACACACACACACACACACACACACACACACACACACACACACACACACACAAGCTCATGAGGCCGGTGTGTGTTGTAAACCTATTCATAAATCCTCTCAACGGACTGAATGGAAGAGCGAACAGATTAGGGGTTTTATGGTCTCGGTTGCCATGGTATCCACAGGAACATCACCAGGGTGATGGGTTCCTGTACTGCGCTGTACACCACGATATTATTACAGGCTAGCTCCAGCCAGGCAACGCTGCACTGAGAGATCTGATAACATGGAAACTGCTGTATTTCTGTGGCAGGGAGAGGAAACTGTTTGAATGTTGAGGACTTCATTACCCAGAAGCCCTGTGTGGTGAGGTCACTCACTACAGTGTGTGGTGGTGGAGGAGGTGAAGAGGTTCAGCAGCTTCCTCTGTCTAGGAGACTCTTCTGGATTCCCCTCTCCAGTCTGGTTCGGTCACTTCCTGTGTGGAGATTTCCCACCAGTGACCAACCAGACACCAGGATTTAATCTGGACCAATAGGGTGAATCTACGGTCTCAGGTAGTGGGGATGGGACGCTGTGCTGTAGCATCACTTCCTGGTTCAGACTGAGAGGTTCACCGTGCTTCACATTGATTTTACAGCTAATATGATGAACAACAACGTGACCACAGGCTCAATTAGCTGTAATGGATCCAAATGAAAACTCGATTCTCATTCTCATCGGTTCAGAACCCTCAGTGGTGTTTGGGCAGACCAGGGAACTAAAGCAAGCAAAGGCAATGTTTGGGTTGGTAGGAGAGAGGAGATTGATCTCCCCCTCTCCCCCCTAATCTGGATGAGGGAGGGCATGCATCATCCCCAGTACCCTGTAAGGGTTCAACTGGCAGGTTGTTCTGGAAGTCTTTCCTAGAGCAAACCTCCTCACCTCCTCCTCACCTCCTCCTCACCTCCTCCTCACCTCCTCCTCACCTCCTCCTCACCTTTTGTACCGCTGGACTTTCACTCACTCTTTTCTTTTAAGATATTACTGTCAAATTGGAAACTATTGATATATGATATATCTGATCCTGTAAATATGATGGAAAATAAAAACTACATACCGGCCACCAGTGAATCCATGAAGAACCTGGGAATGGCGGTTGTGTTAAAGCCTTGACATCCTAGAGGTCTCTTTACTGTGACGATGGTGCTGCAGGGAGGCTCACAGCTAAATAACCTCCTGTTCTTGTATTGAGTTTTGCTTTATGAAAACCAAAAGTTAACAGTCTCTTTTGCTTTCTTCTGTTTTTTATTGTTTATCGCCACTACGTTTCTGTCCTCAGACCTGTTATATCACCGTCGTACCCATAATCCCTGTGAGGAGCGTCCTCTAGGGTGTTGCTATGTGATCTGCTGCCTCACCATGGATCAAACCATATTGCACAATCTATTTTCAAACTGCCATCCCAACACAACGGAGAGCAATTACATGAACTGAACTGAACTGTTAGAGAGCAGGAAGGCCAAATCCAAAAACCTTTAAATTCAAAGTACAAAATGGTCCAGACCTAAACGTTCATCATTATATTGTGATGCTGTGTGAATGAGATGACACTCTCTTTGTATTGACGCTGAGAATTCATTCAGAGTTTCACCACAATTTATTCCTGTCAGGTGGAAAAACCTCTAATACTAATACTCATACCACTACTAATACTGCTACTACTACTGCTACTACTACTACTGCTACTACTACTGCTACTACTACTACTGCTACTACTACTAATACTGCTACTACTACTGCTACTACTACTACTGCTACTACTACTGCTACTACTACTAATACTGCTACTACTACTGCTACTACTACTACTGCTACTACTACTGCTACTACTACTAATACTGCTACTACTACTGCTACTACTACTACTACGACTACTACTGCTACTACTACTACTACTGTTACTACTACTACTACTACTACTGCTACTGCCACTACTACTACTGCTACTACTACTACTACTACTACTGCTACTACTACTACTACTGCTACTGCTACTACTACTACTACTGCTGCTACTACTACTGCTACTACTACTGCTACTACTACTACTACTACTGCTACTACTACTACTACTACTACTGCTACTACTACTGCTACTACTACTACTGCTACTACTACTACTGCTACTAATACTGCTACTACTACTACTGCTACTACTACTACTACGACTACTACTGCTACTACTACTACTACTGTTACTACTACTAATACTACTACTGCTACTGCCACTACTACTACTGCTACTACTACTACTACTACTACTGCTACTACTACTACTACTGCTACTGCTACTACTACTACTACTGCTACTGCTACTGCTACTACTACTACTACTACTACTGCTACTGCTACTACTACTACTACTGCTACTGCTACTGCTACTACTACTACTACTACTACTGCTACTACTGCTAATAATAATAATAATAATAATAATAATACATACTTGTGTAGAATCCAACAAAGTGTATCCAGTGTAGTATTGATCAGTTGTACAATCAATATGGAATCAATCAGACGACATCACACCTTCAGTCCAGCCTGGTGCTTCATACAGGAGGAAGAGCGTCTCCAGTCCTTCACCTTCATCGTCTCCTCTGGTCCGTCAACACAAGCCTCTCTTCATCTGCTTTCTCTCCTCCTCCCCCTCTTCCTCCTCCTCCCCCCTTCCTCTTCCTCCTCCTCCTCATCTTCCTGTCCCTACTCCTCCTCTCCTCCTCCTCTCTGCTCCTTCTTCCTCCTCGTCTTCCTCTCTGTTGACTTGTGTGGCTGCTGCATTTTGGCCCAGATTCTCCTACTGTCCTCAAACACACACACGCACACACGCACACACGCACACACACACACACACACACGCTCACATGAACAACATGTCCAGCCCGACAGCTCAGTCGGTAGAGCATGAGCCTCTCAGGGTCGTGGGTTTGATTCCCACACAGTGTCACGTACCTGTCTGTCTGCTAAATGACTGTAATGTAATGTACACGGTCTCACGTTGCCTGTCTCTCTCCCAGCAGAAGACAGACAGGTTGTTCTGTGTGTCGTCAGGAGGAGAGCGAGACGCCGAGCTGATTGCCAAGAGCATGTAAGACTCTCCTTCATCCTCCTCTTGCTCCAGCTATCTGACTCTCCTCCTCCTCCTCCTCCTCCTCCTATCTGACTCTCCTCCTCCTCCTCCTCCTCCTATCTGACTCTCCTCCTCCTCCTCCTCCTCCTATCTGACTCTCCTCCTCCTCCTCCTCTACCAGCCTTGATCTTCTCTCAGTAACAGACTAATACTCATAGAAACTCTTGGGGTTGTTGAAAGGCATTCTGGGAAACGTAGGAAATCAGTACCTGAAGTCGAAGTAGACGAGGCCAAAACAGTAAATGACAAAACATGACCACTAAATAACGATGAGACCTTTATTAGACCTAGAATATCATTTACTCCATTTCTATTTCTGTCGCCGCTTCAGCTCAAATTCTGAAGTGTAATCCTCCTCGTCTGTCCAGGCAGAGGAAGGTTCACCTGCAGACCCTCAGGGAAAGGTCAGAGGTCGAGAGGATGACGCCCAGAGAGAGGATGAGGCTCCGCAAGCTCCAGGCTGCTGACGACAAGGCGTTGAGGCTGAGGTAGAGACAGGAAGTCAGTCTCAGTCGTGGTGTTGCTTCCTCCCACTGAGCAGATTGGTGTCCTGAACGATCAGAGGAGAGGAAACTGATTGATCTTTGCGATTTACTTTTTCACAAGGTGTTTCCGTTGTTTTGTCCATCCCGTCCTGTAACAGACCCAATCTATTAGTGTGGAAACCAGATTAAAAAGACCTGAGAGGTCAAAGGTCACAGCCGACAGCTCTTCATTATTAATGATCGCAGCAAAATGTATTGCTTTAATCAACGGCTCATAATGCAGTTGTGACAGGCAGGGAAAACCAGACACACACACACACACACACACACACACACACACACACACACACACACACTCACACACACACACACACACACACACACACACACACACACACACACACACACACACACACACACACACACACACACACACACACACACACACACACACACACACACCAAGCCAGTAGGACCCTCCTTATGTCTCATGTTAATGGACGCTGGTAACGACTTTATCTAGACTGGTTCAGTTCTGACAACAGACGCCATCAGTCCTCCGGATAATGAATTCTGCTGAGAGTGCCAGGAGACCCCCAGACCCCCTGGTTCTACTGGGACCTGACCAGTCCAACCAGTCTCTACTGGTTCTACTGGGAGCTGACCAGTCCAACCAGTCTCTACTGGTTCTACTGGGACCTGACCAGTCCAACCAGTCTCTACTGGTTCTACTGAGCAGCTCCACTGGGCCAGTTGGGGGTTCAGTGCCTTGCTCAAGAGTCTGTCGTGGTTCTGCCGTCGCTGCAGGAAACTTGCGGAGGAGAAGTACCAGGAAATCCACACGCGGAGGAAGGAGCTGAGAAGCCGCCATTTTGAAAATGTCAGCTTGGATGTTTTGAATGTAAGAAAAAGTTATTTATTCCTAGTAGAACCGAGTTTAATTTAATGGAATTACTTATCGGACTCTACTTCCATGTTGGATTTCCCCCAAAGACCGCCTCCCTTTCACAGATTAACTTTGAATGAATCCTCTTATGGGCCAATCAGCTAATTGCTCCCTTTCCAATTGAAGTTCTGTCATTTTAAAGTTGCTCCCATTCTGTGATGTAGTGGCTGTTTAGAGTAAAACGCTGAGGTGTCGATTACCCTTCGCCCTCTGACCAATAGGAGAGCACAGAGGACACCGTCCAACAGACTCAACCAATCGCGGCCCAGGATTACCGGTGGCTAGAAGGATCTCAGCCAATGGAGAAGCAGCACAGTAACAGGATGCATGGTAATGGAGGAATGTTAGTTTACAGTAGTTATAATCATCATCACAATTCATTCTCATACTTTTTACTTTTGTTTTGCTGATTTTTTACTTTTTGAGTGGAGGATTTCCAATTGGACGGTTTCAGGAACTTTAACCACTCAAACAAAATCAAATTTGAACGTTAAACGTACATCATGTATGTACAGTGTCTGAGGCACCCTAGATTGTTTATATAAATTTGGTCTTAGATGTTTCTTTTTTGGTTTTCTGCATCAGTGTTTTACATCACTGTTCTTTCTAGTATTTTTTATGTATTTAGAAACTTTTCATTTAATTATTTTTGAAAGAATCTTTGCTTTACGAGTTTTTTTACATGTGCCTCAGACTTTTGCACAGTACTGCACATAAAGGGAAAATTTGAATTCCTATAATAGAGCCCCTTTAATGCTAGAAGGAACAAATAAAAGTGATGGACTGTCCTCGTCAGTTCTTCATCTTTAGCATGACGATGATGTTTCCTTACTCTTCAAATGAAATGAAATGACTCTGTTCAATGAAATACTAATCTTAAACCTAAAATCAGTTTCCTGACAGCTGTAGATCAACAGTGAAACGACAGAAATTATAGTTTTTATTATTTTCTCAGTATCCAGGCTTACATTAACTTATATTAATTTGTCTTACTGTGGCTGATCTCTGCCTTTTAGGAAGTTCTTACAATAAAGCCACCAGCCAGCAAGTCAAAACTAATGGAATTTACAGCAGCTGGTTGGAAGCAGAAAATATCTTCAGAGATTTCTTCATTCTGGTAACTTAATCTCATGTTTATCTTGATAATCCTGCAGGAGCTCCTGGATATTAACAAAACCATAAACTATAAACCTTATCAAAATGAATGACAGTTATGACGGATAGTTTAGAAAAGAACTTTAAATATTTCTTAGTTACAGTAGATTAATCTTTCATCCAGCCTGGATTATTCTGTTTTTTATGACACAAGGAACCCAGTCTGAATGAGTCTGTCCTGTTGGCCGGATGCTGAGGATGCAGGACCGCCTCTATGCTGTGTTCCTAACAGCCTCGTTAAACAGCAGAGACACTCAGCGAGAAAAGGGCGATTCTCTCTTCAGCTCGTTGCTGCCGTCAGCTGGGAGTTTAGCTGCGATTTGATTGCATCAAACTTTGATGCTCAGGGAGGGATGATGTAACTCAAGCAAACTTTTCTATTCTCTCAAAACCATTCACCCGCCAAAATCAGTCAGGGAAGAAATTAAAAATCACACACAAATTCCTCCTGGTCGATCTCAGCGGGATGCTGCCACTGATCTCAGACGTCTTCTCCACATCAAGTCAAGCTTTGTGTCTCATGCCACCCAGGATGTTTCTGACTATTTAAACAACGAACACCTGACTGTGGTCATTCTGGATGTGGTTGGTGAAAAGATTTCCACATGCCGACTGTCTCTTGTCCTGCAGACAAGGCTGATCACGCTCCTCCTTGATGGTACTTTTGAAATTCTACAGTGTCAAGTACCCAAGAGCCTTGAGAAACACTCAGTACACACTCAGCACACTGCCCAAGTGAAGCACCGCAGTTCTTCACTTTGGCAAGGACATGTTTTTTATCTATTTTCCCTTACTGGAACCAGTTGGATGTCAACTTTGCACAATGCCCTAAATTTACATGAACACGTTTTTGAATTACCATGCATTAAAATATAAGGAAAGACAGAAATAACTAAAACATGTTTTAGTAAAACTCTCTCTTGGAAGAAAATAATATTGGATACCCATACCTGAATTATAGCATCATTAGAATAAGGAATCGTTCAGCAACATTTCTAGAGCCAAATAAGGATGTATTTGTACCTGTCAGCAGTGATGGTACTCAGTTACATCAGGATGGGAACCTTTTCTCAGCTGTGGATGTTTCTAGGGATCAACTGTGGTGGTGACACATGAGACCGCTGGACTTGCTGTTGGCCTGAGCTAAGACATTTAGCATGCCAGCTGGATCAGTCTGGTACTGGACTGGGTCTTACTGGGCCCAGTCTGGCACTCTGTATCTATCTTGTCAGCGTCAGTCTGGTATGTCTCTAAGGATTCTGGATTTGGAGTAGACATAATGATATTGCATTACGATGTCTGTGGTTTTACATCAGCTTGAAATCACTCCTTAGTAGGCTGACTATTACATAACAGGAAATGACTTAAGCAGCTAACTGTGCACCAAACAAATGAAATGCTGTCTTGCTAGTCCGCTAGTTTCATGCACTTTATCAACACTTTGGACGTCCTGTGGGGTGCAGAACCGCATCATCATTCAGACGGAGATGAAGGGAAAATCCCACTCGTGCCCGTCTGTGAACAGGAAAGCACTCTGGTGAAAAGTGGTGTTGCCAACCCGCATGTTGGCGATCCTGGTGCCTCTGGCCGTCGTAATGTCTGCAACCATTGGTGAGACCTCAGAGGGTCAGTCGGGAAAAGGAAATAAGTTTGTGGTGCTTTGACACATCGAAGATTTGTGTTACCAACAGGAGTAACACAGAACTAGAAAAAAGCTTTATAAATGGAAGAATAATGAAGAATCAGCACAGGTTCTGTCTCAGCTGGCTCCGACGGTGCCGTTTGAAAATGAGCAGCACAGCAGTCCTTGCACCTTTGGACCCATCTCTAGTCTACTCAGATTATATTTCTATGTGGTTGACCTCAGACTCTCAAATGACCTTGTTGACAACTGGAGGGATATTGTGAGTCACAACAAATGAAGCAAACCCAGAGCATGTTTGTTGGAAGTCAGAGTACCATGAAGAGAAGAGGCTGATAGAAAACCAGAACCCTCTACTGGTGTCCATGGTGGAGACAAATGTCCTGTATCTAGAACACCACAAGAAAGCAATTAAGCTCAAGCCTTGGTGGAAACACTGGAATCCTTTGAGATGAGATGACCACATCAGAGGCTAGAGGAGAGAAATACTCTCTCAGAAATACACTCTCAGGTAATCCTTCTTCTTCAGTGTCTCCACTGTCTTGAGAATTAGATTACCGCTGCAGGAAATACTCCAGATGGAGCAGCTGACATAGCATGGCAACTACAAAAAGCTCTATTGAAGATTCCCTGATGGTTACAATCACTCGCCATGTGCTTTCAATGCTTCTTGATCCAAGATTGAAGGATGTTATCGTCTCCCCTGTCCAGCTGCAAAAGGGGAAGCAATGTCTGGCCTCATATGTCACCCAGGATGGACGTGGGGAGGAAGCAGATCCACCTTTACAGACTTCAGGCCAAGCTACCGACCTGTGGGTGAGCTTTGAGTGAGAAGTAACCAGAAGACAGGAGACCATGCTGACAAGGACGAGTAATCCTCTTGAGGTTGAGCTAGACCTCTACCTCAGAGAGCCAAAGATGTTCTCTGTTCTTCAGTCCATCTCAAACTGTAAAGATGTTTTCTGTTTGTTCTCCACAAGGACACCAGGAAGTTTCAACTAGGCACTCTTGATTTTGATATTCACCAAATAATAATTCATTATTATTCAGTTTGTTTGTTTGTTATGGCCTGCGAGCCGGTCGCAACATAGATTATTAAATTCTTGAAAATAAAACATTACATTACATCATAACATCTACAAGCAACATCCATAAGACAGTCAGCAACTTGAATAATATTCAATAGTGAGCTTTATATTCATGCCAGCAGTTTATCAGGGTAGGTGTCACCTACTGGAGGATGCCTTCACCCTTCAGCTGCTCAGTCTGCCCAGGAGTCCAATTTTCTGCTGCTCAAACATTTTTCACCCTCCGAAAACCAATTAACACCGGCCATCAGCGGCTCTGGCACAGACCAAGTACAAACAGTCCCTAATGAAGAGATAAACCACCTCAGAGATCCGTGGAGGTCAGCCAGACATTGATTTAGTTTGATTTTTTTAAAGCCCTCTGTAGTTTCACTAAATTTTCCCAGCATACACCAAGGAAAGATACAGCACCTGCATTTTGATGTGTTCCTGTGTTAACAAGCAGACATCAGATGCTGCTGTTGTTGCACAAAATTCAATAGTAAGTTGAGGAGTACAGTAACACACCACAGTCTTTATTCTTGTCCATGTGGTGTGTATGATAAGTTAGACTCCATTTACCAAACACTTATTGGAACTTCATCGCTGTGAGTAGGATTGTGAATTTGTGATTTTGATTTCCTTTGGCAATGCGGGTCTGTGACAGCACAGCAGGACACACACACACACACACACACACACACACACACACACACACATACACACACACACACGCACACACACTGCTGTGTGTGTGTGTTTCCCTGGTCTGTTGGTTGTCGGTGTTGCCTTGCAGATTCCTGGTAGGTGGAGTTCATCAGTGCAACTGGGAGCACCTGGCCAGTCTCCCAGGGGTCTCTCTCTCTCTCTCTCTATCTCTCTCTCTCTCTCTCTCTCTCTCTCTCTCTCTCTCTCTCTCTCTCTCTCGCAGATCATCCACTAATGTCTCCAGTTGGTAGCTGAGAGAATCAAAACACAAACCCTGGCAGTGTTCATAAAAATATTACAGATTTTGTGTTTGGATCTGTTATATTCTAAAGAATCCTCTCTGTGCGGTGGACCCCCTGTGGTGCTGAGACATCAGGTGGTCTCTTAGATCTTCTATCCCAGTTGTCGGATGAAAAGCGTAAAAGCATGTGTACTGTCTCATCGACTGCCATGTATTTCCAAAATGATGCAGTGTGTTTTTAAAGGGTTCCAGGAGGCCAAGGGTCACAACACTCACTCAACACATAAATGACCAAGTCAAATTTACTCAAGTAAGCTAGAAAATACCAGAACCTCAGATATGTGGTATAGTGCTGTAGGCAGTATCATGCTGGGATCAGAGGCTGTCTTTCATTGGCAGGCTTGTTTTATGGCGGCAAACACTAAAATCATCCAAATCAAAGGCAAGAGGAGACATGGGATGAGAAGAGGTGAAGATCAGGCTTCTGATCTATTATTTACTCTTGTAGTTCATTTTCAGAACAGCAGCTTGCACACGGCAGCAGTGGATCTCTTAGATCAGTAGATCATCACATGGCAGCAGTGGATTTCTTAGATCAGTAGATCACATGGCAGCAGTGGATCATTTAGATCAGTAGATCACCACATGGCAGCAGTGGATCTCTTAGATCAGTAGATCACATGGCAGCAGTGGATAACTTAGATCAGTAGATCACCACATGGCAGCAGTGGATCTCTTAGATCAGTAGATCACATGGCAGCAGTGGATCTCTTAGATCAGTAGATCACCACATGGCAGCAGTGGATCTGTGTTCCCTCAGATCAGTACCTCCACCAATGAGGTAATGTTTTCGCCCCTGTTTGTTTTTCTGTCTCTGTCTGTTATCAGATATTGTTATATTGATATTTCAAAAACTTATAGACAGATTTTAACATGGACCAAGGAAGTAAAAAAAAAAAAAAAAATGTGCGTGTGTGTGTGGGGCGGGGGGGCCCAACAGTGCGTTATGCACTTTATGGAAAGGCTAAGGGAACATGGAGCTGAGGGAACATGGGGCCGAGGGAACACGGGGCCGAGGGAACATGGAGCCGAGGGAACATGGGGCCGAGGGAACACGGAGCTGAGGGAACATGGGGCCGAGGGAACATGGGGCCGAGGGAACATGGGGCCGAGGGAACACGGAGCTGAGGGAACACGGGGCCGAGGGAACACGGGGCCGAGGGAACACGGAGCCGAGGGAACACGGGGCCGAGGGAACATGGGGCCGAGGGAACATGGAGCCGAGGGAACATGGAGCCGAGCTGACCCCTATTTATCAACAACAAATAATTAAATATATTAAATACATTGAATATTACATTATTGCATGATTTGGCCTAATGGGAGCATGTAGAGGTTAAAAAGGCACGGCCCTAGGATTGAACCTTGGGGGACCCCACAGGTCACACCGGTTAGCTCAGATACAAAGTTGCCAAGGGAAACAAAATACTTCCTGTTTTGTAGATATGACTTGAACCAGTTTAGGACTGTGCCAGATGGTCCAACCCAGTTTTCCAATCTATCTAGCAGTATTGTGTGATCAACAGTATCGAATGCAGCACTGAGATCCAATAACACGAATGTAGTTATAATGAAATAAGTAGAGCTAGATCATCAACAGCAACTTCAGTACAGTTCAGTAACAGTACAGCTGTTGGTGATCTAGGATCAGAGTCAGATAAATAACTAGTATGAATATGTGTGTGTGTGTGTGTGTGTGTGTGTGTGTGTGTGTGTGTGTGTGTGTGTGTGTGTGTGTGTGTAGATATCCCAGAGGACCCCCAGGCTGCTGAGGTCTATTACAACCAGGATGGGTTTGAATCCTGGTCAGGCGAGGAAGAAGAGGAGGAGGAGGAAGGAGGGGAGACAACAGAAATGCCTCCAGATACACTTCATCAGTCTGATCCACAGGTGACAGAGAGAGAGAGAGTGTGTGTGTGTGTGTGTGTGTGTGTGTGTGTGTGTTTGTAGGAGGCAGGCAGTCACTCTCCATGTCCATAGAACCATTCACTCAGTCTTGTGGTTTTCAGTCCATTAGACGTTGTGAGGAGGGACACAGGAAAGGTTCATGACGACAATCATTTTAGATTTTTATCAAACTCTAAAAATGAGTTAAAAAAAAAATTGCAATACAATACATTTGTAGAAGGAAACTATTTTTAAAGTTTACTTTTGCTTATTTCACTAAAAAGAAAGTAATTCTACACTAAATAAACTGACACCACTCGTCGTCTTGAAGGTGTTTTAAGTAAAACAAGACTTTAAGACTCAAGAGAGTAAATGGCTCTTTAACATGGTGTTTTGCAGTGGTGGATTTTCAGCACACATCAGGGATCAATTGATAAATGATTTTGCCTTTGATGGCCGGCTTATATATTCATCTATTAAATAAACATAATGGATCTATAATTTAGACAGGGGTCACAGGGTCATAATATGTGTAATATATAATATATCTGAGGTCTTGCCAGGTTTGTGTACTCGGTCAAACCCTCCAGAAGGATCGTTCCTTGTTTAGAAGAAGGCAAGGCCAGAGCTCTTTGGTCTGAACCCTCTGGGCAGATGGCAACATGACGTTCACACGATGTGGGATGAATTGACATTGACGCCTGCTGCAGTTAATCTCTGCTGCAAAGACGTTTCACACAATGGGTAAATCGAGATGTTCCACACATGCAGCAGTCTGACAGAAATACTCCTGGCGAACTCCTGGTTTAACCAAGCTGTATGCTGTTGTCTACCATGATGTCTGTGTCTGTCAGGAATGAAGAACAAAATAAAGCAGGTTCTCTCAGAGTTTGAAGTTTCAAGCACCTAGTCATGAGATTCACTCAGAAACGATGATCTGCCTTCTTCACCTTTCCAAGACAATTATCAAAATAGGTGAAAATATGTTAAAATATGACTAAATACTAAATGAAGTAATTTGTGATCCTGTTTTTCCTGTTGTTTTCATCCAGTCTCCATCTTTGTCTCTCAGCCTCACTGTGGTGTTCTTCACTGTGGTGCTTTTCACTGTGGTGTTCCTCACTGTGGTGTTCCTCACTGTGGTGTTCCTCACTGTAGTGTTCCTCACTGTGGTGTTCTTCACTGTGGTGTTCCTCACTGCTCCTCCCAGAGATCACCTGTCAATCAAACAGTGTGTCCAGTACTGTGACGTCTTTCTCCTTGGATTTTCTGCTGATGGAGTTTGAGTTCCTGTAGGTGGCGCTCTTTTCTTTGTCTGTTCAGCCACGGTGGCTATCGCTGCTCATGCTAACTACCCAGTTCTTCTTCTGTTGAAACATAAAACGCATCTCCTGTCTCCAGAGGGTTTCTCCCGGTAAAGACCTACCTGACACCGGGTGTTGAGAACAGCAGATGGAGAAGCTTCATGACCTGGTAGAGGTTGATCACTGTTGAGGTCCAGAGATCATGACCTGGTAGAAGTTGATCACTGTTGAGGTCCAGAGATCATGACCTGGTAGAAGTTGATCACTGTTGAGGTCCAGAGATCATGACCTGGTAGAGGTTGATCACTGTTGAGGTCCAGAGATCAGAGAGAGAGGACAGTTTTGCAGTGTAGAACTTCCTGTCGGCCATCCAGTTCGTCCACCTGGGCTGGCGGTGCTGATCAGATGAAACTGGGTCTTCAGAGTTGATTCGCCTCGGTGAGAAAACAAATCCTCTTTCTCTGCCTCTGCAAAGGAGCCTCTCAAGGCTAGAAGCCAATCTGTGGCCGCAATGAGAGAAGAAAGGCTGGGGGAGATTAAACCTATTTGTCACTGCTGATCGTAATGACAAGAGAGGGGAGAGACACCGGAGAAGAAAAGAAATGGGTGGACTGCTGCAGTGAGAGGAGCTGAGTGTCGTTCCACCTGGGATTTGGGCTAATTAGTGGACTATGAGGCAGCTGGAGAGAGGGAAGACAGGGAAGCCTCAACCTCAGAGACTTTATTATTCTGGAGAGGTAATTAGGCACAGAGCTGCACTTATTTAAATAGAAGAGGTAATTATTAATAATGATACTTAACTATTTATTGTCTTGAAAGAAATCCAGTTTGCAAGGCCAGAGCAGAAAGTAGCACGCATTTACATTAGAAAGGCCGACGAGATGGAAATAGAATTAGTAACAACTCCGATTTCTTTCTGAGAACGTGGTTAGGGCAGAACGGTCCAGCTGAGATGTTTCAGGATCAGCAGTCTTCTACTGTTTCACATCTCCATCAGAAATGCTCTAAATGTGGTGCAGCCCAACAACACTCATCAGGACTCGAGATAAACCATGAATTTATCTCAGTTTCACTTCAGTTGCTGCTCTTCGGCGTCACAGGGGAACATTGTTAAGGACAGAGGGCTTTAACGAAAACAAATGTACTGCAGGGTCAGTTGTAGAAGAAGTGCTGGCTCTGCAGCACTACATTAGTACAGTAATATTATGGGTTGGCCTCCTCCAAACTCCATTCATTCCCAGTGGAAGCAGCTCTCCTCCAGCAGCCGTCACTCAGCAGCAACTCAATCTCTCTCAACTGTAATAAGATAGAAGCAGCCACCCAGTCCTGCTGACTTCAACACACCAGCCAGGGTTGTGGCGCTGCAGCTCCGGCTCGCTGCACTTCCTTTGATTTCTATTGTTAAATTCCAGACCTTACAGGTGCTTTACGCACGATTTTTACTGTATTTTTAATATATCTGATAAGAGGTGCTGATCAATACCAATGACTCAACGATGACATCACCAGCTGCTGATATCTGGTTTTCAAAACTCACTTTCTGGTTCGTACTCTCTTTTAGAACCATCAGGAGGTATGGGGGTGTAGGACTGGACCATGGTCTGGAGGTATGGGGGTGTAGGACTGGACCACGGTCTGGGGGTATGGGGGTGTAGGACTGGACCACGGTCTGGAGGTATGGGGGTGTAGGACTGGACCACGGTCTGGAGGTATGGGGGCGTAGGACTGGACCACGGTCTGGAGGTATGGGGGTGTAGGACTGGACCACGGTGTGGGGGTATGGGGGTGTAGGACTGGACCATGGTCTGGGGGTATGGGGGTGTAGGACTGGACCACGGTCTGGAGGTATGGGGGTGTAGGACTGGACCACGGTCTGGAGGTATGGGGGTGTAGGACTGGACAATAATCTGTGTGTGTGTGTGTGTGTGTGTGTGTGTGTGTGTTGGGGTAATGTCTATGTAATAATGCTCTTCTCTTTCCTCTTCCCCCTAAACTGTTGGGTCGGAGGTCAGAGGTCATCAGGGGTTCAGGGCTCTTATTTTGTTAAATCCTGGTGACAGCAGGAAACGGGGATGGATTAGGAGGAGTACATTATCAGCAGGTGTGGAGGGCGTGGCTTCAGTCGTGACCAATCAAATCAGCTCTTCTCCGTCCCTCCAACAGCAGTGGGCTGGACGTTGGATGACCGTCACAAACAGCCACATGTGTATGTAGGCAGAATAAAATATAAATTTCCTGCTTGAGGGATTTTCTATCAAAGTACATCCACAGACCAGGAAGTGTTCATGCTGCCCCGTCGAGGGGTTCGATCCTCTGACCGCCGCCAACACAATGTGGTGATTTGTTATGTGCTTTTATTTTAAATCCTGTCTGCAAACCAAAATTCCCTCACGGCACGATAAAGACCTGAACTGTCTCAATCCGTCTACAGCCGAATGCTGCATGAAGAGATTTTGGTATTTGGTGATTTACAATCCAATTAAAGTGATTTAAACGCCACTGAAGAAACCAGACACTCCAAACAAAATAAATCTGGTGTTTCGGAAAGTAAATCAAGGTTGAGAATCCATTTATGTGGCATGGGATACTGGAGTGGTGAGACTAGAGACTGTCCTCTAGGGGCCGAGGGAAGATTCCCCTACAGAGATCAATAACGTAGTACATCATTTATAAAGCATAACATCAATAAACACATCTCCTCAGGGTGCGATGCTCCTGGATGATGTTTTCAACTGGATCGTATTGTCTTCCACAGGACGGCGACCTGGAGGCCATGATGAAGCACATGGAGAAGGTCCTGGAAGGAGAGCTCAGTGGTGAGTCTCAGATCGATCAGGATGATAAATGCTATCATCATCATCATCTTCGCCTCTCATTCGTGTGTCTAAAAGGTGCTAGAGGAAGTTGACCCGGTGTTTCCCAGTAGGTAGAGGAGACTGGGAGGTGTGGTAGGTTCTGCTGTCTTCTACCCTGTCGTCCACATTCCCATGATGCATTCTGTTTTCTGTGGGGGATGCGAGAGCCCTTTTATCAGCAAGTTTGGTGATAATCAGCCACAGTCCTACTGATCTATTCAAATCTGAAGGGGCACACGCGCACACACACACACACACACACACACACACACACACACACACACACACACACACACAGACTAGGTTGGTGATGCGTTCAAGTCCCGTCTGTACAGTGGTGTAGTCTATTTTTTTGTAGTGGGTATACTGTCTATACTCATACTCACCCGTCTCAGAACAACAGCCATCTTGGAGCAACACCTCATAAGCACCATCACCACCTTGTGTCTGATGCTGCCTCCTAACATGTTGATAACATAACCAGCCTTTAAGAATGCTCTCAAGATGTATACTGTAGGCTGGGCATTAGTGAATGGGATTCAGATTCAAAGGTTTTTTATTCATGTACTGAGAAAACCTCTGAATCTGTTATTTAAAAGATAAAATAAAGTTTTAAAAGATAATTTTGTGACAGCTTTCACACGTTGGTTAATTCATTAAATTAACCCAGTCTGTGTTCACATGACTTTTGGACCTCTGAGGCTTCCGTCGCCTGTGACGAACAACAACAGATTTCTTCCGCGGGAATTCTCGGCACAAAGGTAAAAATCAGAAAGTTAATTACAAAGAGATGAAGCGAAAACAACGCCAGACAACACTTTTTCAGTGTTTTCCAAAGCGTGCCACTGCACCCACAGCCGCTTCGGGTGACGCTGCTTACGAGAATAAAACTGTGTAACGTATCCTCGCGCATCAAGTGGGTATATGGAAATCATAAACATTTTCTAGTGAGTATAGGGCGTATACCTGCGTATCACGTAGACTACACCAGTGGGTATACGCAAATCATTGACCTTTTCTAGTGGGTATAAGGCGTATACCTGCGTATCACGTAGACTACACCACTGCGTCTGTATGTGGAACAGAAATCAAATCTTGTTACACAGAGCTCATCACTAACAGCATCTTCACACCTTTACTGCTGAGGAAAGCAGTGTACAGGCATGTTTGGGTATTGATCTCAAAACCACACACACACACACACACACACACACACACACACACACTCACACACACACACACACACACACACACGTTTGATATTACCAGTAAGCACAGCTCTGGTAATGATCTGGTCGTTTCATGCTGAGGCTATTTGCAGGTACCAGGGCAGCTGTATTGATGTCTCCCATCACCACCTCAACACTTGCAGGAAAGGTGTGTGTGTGTGTGTGTGTGAGTGTGTGTGTGTGTGTGTGTGTGTGTGTGCGTGGTCAGAGAGTAGTCTACCGACAGTCTGCAGGGAGCCTGGAAGGGTAAATCAGTTCCCCAGGTACTGAAAATCTAATTTCTGCTCTTCAGTGCTTCAAATTTCCCATCATACAACTCAGCCAAAGAACAGTGCTCAGCAGTGTGTATGTGTGTGTGTGTGTGTGTGTGTGTGTGTGTGTGTGTGTGTGTGTGTGTGTGTGTGTGCGCGTGTGTGTGTGTGTGTTCTTGTACTTCTATCCTTGCAAAAACAGTTTGAGTTTTAAACCTTCAGATGGACAGGATTAGATTTAGAGTTAGGATTAGATTAAGGATTGATTGAACCTTGTAAATCCAGTGAAGGTCTCCTGGTCCACTAAACTGGTCCCAGGATTACTGGTGGTGTGGTTAATCTGGACCAGTCTGATTACTGGTGGTGTGGTTAATCTGGACCAGTCTGATTACTGGGGGTGTGGTTAATCTGGACCAGTCTGATTACTGGGGGTGTGGTTAATCTGGACCAGTCTGATTACTGGGGGTGTGGTTAATTTGGACCAGTCTGATTACTGGGGTGTGGTTAATCTGGACCAGTCTGATTACTGGTGGTGTGGTTAATCTGGACCAGTCTGATTACTGGGGTTGTGGTTAATCTGGACCAGTCTGATTACTGGTGGTGTGGTTAATCTGGACCAGTCTGATTACTGGAGGTGTGGTTAATCTGGACCAGTCTGATTACTGGGGGTGTGGTTAATCTGGACCAGTCTTCTTACTGGGGGTGTGGTTAATCTGGACCAGTCTGCTCAGCAGCATGAGTATCATGAACCACAATCTGGTTATCAGTCAGTGTCGTCCACCTCCCATACGATGATATGATGCAACTTGATTGATTCCATAATTATTGTAAAAATTATCAATACTACACTGGTAGTACACATGTTGATCAGATTAATCACAATTATTACATTATGATTATGATTGTTATTATTATTATTATTATTATTGATCTAAATCCTTTCATTCTGGAATATTTGTGCAGAAAAAACATCCAATGTAAAGTTATTGATATTAAGATATTGATCTGGGTGTCGCATCCTCCCGTCCAGTTTCAGTCAAAGCCCAGGAACAACCCTAACCCAGGAACAACCCTAACCCAGTAACAACCATAACCCAGGAACAACCCTAACCCAGGAACAACCCTAACCCAGTAACAACCCTAACCCAGGAACAACCACTAACCCAGGAACAACCCTAACCCAGGAACAACCCTAACCCAGGAACAACCCTAACCCAGGAACAACCCTAACCCAGTAACAACCCTAACCCAGGAACAACCCTAACCCAAGAACAACCCTAACCCAGTAACAACCCTAACCCAGGAACAACCCTAACCCAAGAACAACCCTAACCCAGGAACAACCCTAACCCAGGAACAACCCTAACCCAAGAACAACCCTAACCCAGGAACAACCCTAACCCAGTAACAACCCTAACCCAAGAACAACCCTAACCCAGGAACAACCCTAACCCAAGTAACAACCCCTAACCCAGGAACAACCCTAACCCAGGAACAACCCTAACCCCAGGAACAACCCTAACCCAGGAAACATCTTTCCCTCTCTCTCTCTCTGTCTGTCTGTCTGTCTGTCTCTCTCTCTCTCTCTGTCCTGTCTGGCTCTCTCTCTCTCTCCCCCTGTCTGTCTGTCTGTCTGTCTGTCTCTCTCTCTCTCTCTCTCTCTCTCTCTCTCTCTCCCTGTCTCTCTCTCTCTCTCCCTGTCTGTCTCTCTCTCCCTGCCTGTCTCTCTCCCTGTCTCCCCCCAGCTTAGTGAACCATGGAACTCCTCCTGTCATGTTCTGGCAGTTCCTCCCTGCCTGTTCACCTGGAGACTAGTGCTTCCTCCTCCTCCCCTCCTCCTCCTCCTGCTCCTCCTCTTTCTCCCCTCTCCTCCTCCCTCCTTCCTCCTCTTCCCCACCTCCTCCTGCTCGTTCCCCCCTCCTCTCTGGCTTTAGTTACTGTTGGCCTAGTTCAGTCAGAAACTTTCCTCTGCATCGTTCCAGCTGTGAAACTTTCCCGCCACGCTCTACTAACCTCTGAATTTACTCTCTTTTTTCATTTTCAAACCTTTATTTATCCTGGGGAGGTTGACGGAGCAACGCCCTACTTCACATTCCCACTGGGAGCTGTACAACTATCTACTGGTTGGGGGTCAGTGTTGTGGTCCAGGGAATCGGACCAGCAACCTCCTGGCCACCACAGGTCTGTTTCTCTAACCTCCACAACTCAACTTTGACCTTTGACCTTTGTTTAACCAGAAAGAGAAGTCTGGCTCTGAAATCTGAAAGACGAGGGGAGTTGTTGCATGAAGAGGTTCAACAGGTTTCTGGTCTAAAGGTCTATCTCTGTAGGATCCTTTCCTAATGTTGTCAGACACCAACAACAATCTGATCCTGGCAAAAACAACTTTGATCGGCCCACTTGCCCCAAAGGATTACGTTGCAGCCATAGCAGCCCATTTCACGGCTGCCAACTGAGGCGATCTACCAAAACTTTTTGTACCCATTAGTCATTTAAACCCCAAAATATGTACAAATAAAGCCCAGGTTTAAAAATACTGGAATTATCCTTTAAGAAAAATAAAAAATAGAACCAATACACAATAGTTTGGTTTGATATCAACTAAAATGTTTTGGATCTATAGGATGTGACCAGGTTAGTGAGTTAGTTAGTTAGTTAGTTAGTTAGTAGTTTAGTTGTTTCAGTTCAATGGAAACTTGTCATTCAGATGCTAATAATAAGTTGATTGAAATTTGACATCAAATCAAAATACACAAAATGTTCAAAATAAAGTGTATTACTGTGGTTTAAATAGTGGTTTGTATCCATGTATGCATGAACATGTATGTTTGTGTATGTATGTATGTATTTATTTATAGTATGTATTTGCTGTATTTTGGCACATGCTACTTATCAGACTATGGAGAAACATGTGGAGGATGTGAGGAAATGTCACCTCCATCTGAAAAGTTTCTCCTCAAGCCTCTTAGTATCTTAGTAGAAAGGAAAATGGATCATAAAACATCATGTTGAGTTTTCTCTGTCTCATATTCAGCAACAGTTGATGGTGCAGCTAGCGAGACAGCTAGCGAGACAGACAGCTAGCGAGACAGCTAGCGAGACACCGAGGGACTGGACAGCGTCTCACACTGATTATCTGTTAAAAGATGTCGAAATGGGTTATATCGTCTCATAGGGTTTAAAAGTGAAGGTTTAGTAGACGGCTATGGAAGTTATTTATATTTCTGATATTTCCAGCTGTTGATGTAATAGTGTATTTACTACTTGGCCTAAAAGTTCCTGTAGCAGGACAGCTAGCTAGCAACTGTCGTCTCTTAGCAATTCGCTAGCAGCAAGCGATTTAAGGAGGACAATTCACAAAGGTGATGTTAGTTGAGATATATGTTTTATTTCATGGAACAAAACGTAGTCTAGCTAGTCAGATAAAGCAGAGGCTTGATGTTGAGAAGATCTGGGATCAGCGGGTAGAGTGGTTTGGTTGGTTGGTTTCATCAGCCTCTTGGGCATGTTCGTGATCTCTCTCTTCTTTCTGTGTTGCATCATTCAGTATATACAAATAAAGACATTTTAAAACTCACTGGATGGTCGGCACTCTGGAGGGAGTGTTACGTGGATTATTGTTCCCAGAGGAACAATTGTTACCGAGC
This sequence comes from Hoplostethus mediterraneus, assembly GCA_034670385.1. Lineage (NCBI taxonomy): Eukaryota > Metazoa > Chordata > Actinopteri > Trachichthyiformes > Trachichthyidae > Hoplostethus > Hoplostethus mediterraneus. The sequence continues at coordinate 831,786 of JAXDDW010000061.1, forward strand.
ACAGCATCAGCAGCAACATGCTGTTTAGTGACTGGTGACTGTTTCATGATGCGTTGACACAGAACAAGACATCAGGGTTCAACTGTTTCTGGTCCAGACCACACTACTAATACTACTACTACCAATACTACTACTACTACTACTACTACTAGGGGACAAGAAATTCTAACTTCAAAGTGCGATGCCATCTGCTCCATTTGTTCCAAGGCCCTCTGCAGATACATATAAAATAAATATATAATATGAATATAATAATATTACAGAAGACGAGAACGGCCGTGCTTGCAATTATTTTTTTAATGCCGTTGTGACCTCGAGATAACAAGTTAATTATTTTGTGATCTCGAGATAACAAAGCCCATTTTCTCGTGATAACGGGTTAATTTATCTCGTTATCTCGAGAAAACAAAAGGCCGATTTCCATTACAACACGGGCCTGTACACGTAGCCTACTGTACGCGAGCTGCGGAAGAGTAGATTATGTAGTCTAACAGGCAAACATGACTGACTGACTGAGAGCAACTAACATTAGTTTGCTAACGTGTTTTCCACACAGTGTAATTCATACATTTGAGTTTAAGTATGGACGCCACCATTCTGTTTAAATTCACAAGAGTGGACCATGACATACACACACTGCTCTGTGTGGTGGGTTTGGGAGTTGATCAATGGGAGGGATGCGATAACGGGTACTCAGCGGGTACTCAGCTTACAT